>WWET01008781.1:21337-34023 GCA_011038615.1 Limnodynastes dumerilii
TATCTGTGTGGAGTTTGTATGTTCTCCCTGTATCTGTGTGGGTTTCCTCTGGGTGCTCCGATTTCCTCCCACACTCCAAAAACATGCTGGTAGGTTAATTGGCTGCTGAATAAATTTACCCTCATGTCTGTCTGTCTGTGTGTATCTGTGTGTGTGTTAGGCATCTTAGTATGTAGCTCCCATAGGAATGGTGGGCCGTATTCACAGATGCATGTGTAGAAAGTATGCAAATATACGCACGTACGTGGCAAAATAGAGTATAACCACTTTAAAGCGCTAAAAACCTGCAGCAATATCATACACCAGAAAGGTGCCAACCTTCCTAAATAACAGTATTTGAAAAGGGGGATAGGAATATGACTAAAGCGCTGATCTGTGTGTGTGACAACCAAATGTATATGATTGTATGTAATAAAGCACAAATACTTTACATGCAATTTGAATACATAGCGGCATATAGTACCAAAGATACAAAAATGTCATCAAGTCCTTATTAAGAATGGCTCAGACGTTGTAGCAAGAGTCTTCAATTCACTCAAATCCAATGCAAAAAAATGAAATAAAATAAAATAGAAATGTTAAGCAATATAGAATGGAAATAAATAAATAAATGGATGGGATTGTTTAAATCCCTAGCAACTAGGTAGATAATAAACCAGGACTTTGAAACTGATAAAATACTTTACTTCAAAATATTTAAAATAATAACAAAAATCCTGGACAAGCACATATAAATAGCATATATAAATATGACAATAAAATGATAAAATAATAAATTAGCACACACTCCAAGAGGAGAACCAGAGTCCAAAAAGAAAGCTCCTACCCCAGTCTCAGATGTAAGTGTAGACGGAACACGAGTCTCTGCACTGACAGGTGGGACGTCTCCCAGCTGGCGATGGAATGATAGCTGTACTCGGGCCGACAACTTTGGAGCAGGAAACAAACTGAAGGAGTTCTGAAGACCTCTGGGTGCCGGATTCAGCTTGACATGTTTCGGGCTTTGCCCTTTCTCAAAAGCGATCCGGATGCTTAGGAAGTAAGGATTTAAATAGCTTTTCCCGCTAGCGATGCTTCTCACTCCTCTTCTTGCTGGGCGGTACTTAAAACCATTAACCCTATATGCCGCTATGCATTTGGTGCACACTTCTATGTTGTGAACCCAAATATACATACAAATAAAGATACAAATATAAATATACATATAAAAATCAGACCATCAATTTACCGTCATTGATGTTAATCTACATAAATACCCAAAATAGTGCTTGATAATCTGAATTGCGAATAAACATGCCAATAGACATGCTTCTACCTAGTATAGAAATGGATATATGCGTGGGTAAATATGTTTCAATGATGGGCACAGTAATGAATTACATATAGTGGTGGTCTATTTAATATGGACAAGAAACAAATGAATCATTAAAATTAAAAATAAACGGGAACATCCAGTATTTTAATGGAGACTGGTGGAATATATATGGATAAAATAAAACCCTATGGAAACAAACGGTTCTCTAGGGTAAGGATAAGTAAAATAATTATGCAAAAAAATTATCTTTTCCGTGTAGGTGTAGACTGAGGCTATTGAAGGAGACCTTAGTAAAAATGTTTTAAGGTGGTAAACAATGTGAAAAATTATAAGGGACACATACATATACAACTGGCGACCATTAATATATGAGGATCATATTACCTCATAGAGGGACAGCGGAGCACCAGGTACAATTAATGACAAGAAACATCATATATGGTGAACAAAATGGGGTGATTGGTCACAATATCTTGACCGTATTTAAAGTGCATACAACATAAATTGATAGTGACTTATACTTATTTTTTATTATTATAATAGTTACTTATATATAAGGTTATTGCAATAGGTATAGTGACAGTTAAATGAATAGAATAGTACCATATTAAATAAATAAAAACACTGATTCAAATGATCAATACATGGGACATGGAGTAGAAATCGTCCCTATTAGTATAAGGGCCACTACCAACCCTATACAACAACCGGAATAGAACCATAAAATACAATTGGAATGAGTCTTACAAATAGAAGCCAATAGAGCCTTATTACGTAAAAGAATTGGACAGCCAATACAATATTAAAAATTAAAAAATATTAAAAATTATTAATAACGTTGGAAAATTAAACTTGGGAAGCCTACTATGATAGGTGAACAATAATGGATGCTACTGGACTAATTCTTATTCTTTCCCGTTCTCCAATTGGAACCGGTAGGACTCTCTCATGGTGAACGGGAAGAAAGAACATAACATGGTTGGTAATGATCATCATAGCTCTAATCCTATATGTTGATAAAACCAGTATACCTCAGGGGACCCATAAAACTACCAAACTGAAAAGGAGTGGTAGAGAACAATAAGAACTGGAACACATCTTATGGTTCAAGTATTGGACGAGTAGTTATTGGCCCCACGATGTGGTGTCAAGTCTCTTGTACAACATATGGTGTTAACACGGGTCGTGGAGAAGAATACTTAACCTAAAAAGTGATAATGATGTTCTTTTGACCTACGTCACCTGGTATTCCCTGGAAGTTTCCCAACCAGGTACTAACCAGGCCCCTCCTGTATGGCTTCCAAGATCGAACGAGATTGGGCTCATCCAGGAAGGTATGATCATAGGTCCATCATATTTTTAGGTTCCACTTACCGTTTGACCTTACATGAAGTAGTCAAGAGACACGTGTTATTGTAGAAACCACTTCAACTCAAAATCTTGATTGAGTCCGTTCGGATGTAACGAATTTAAGTTAAAGATGTGTTCCCTTTCTTTTTTTGCTAAAGCGGATCCCCCATCATGTATCCGCCAGTGAGGGTTTATTTTCTTAATGGCACAGAAGGATTCTATCCCTCTTGGGTCACTATCATGATATTTTTGGAAATGTGCGGACATAGGGTGTGCCTCCAAACCCTTTTTGATGTTGCGAAGATGCTCCGCCCATCTAATCTTTAAGGGTCTGGAGGTACGTCCAACATAATCAAGGCCACATTTACACCGGATAACATAGATGCAATTTTTACTATTACAGGTGATAAACTCTTCTATATGGGTTTCTTTTTTCTTAGATGTGGATATATAACTGATCACCTTTTTAGGACCTTTGACTGTTCTACACATCGTGCAGTCTCCACACCTATAAAAACCTTTAGATGTTATAGCAGAAGGTGTTTCTTTTTTACTAATAAATGCACTCCTAACCAACTTATGCCTTAGGTTGGGAGCCTTCCTATAAATAAATTTGGGCCGTGCCTCAATGTACTTTCTTAGTTCTATATCACCCTGCAATATATGCCAATGTTTTCTGATAATATTCTCAATTTCCTTATGCTGAATGGAGTATTGACTAATGAAGGGGATTGTGTCATTGTTGCTGTTTCTACGTTTTTTCAGAATAAGTAATGACTGTCTATTGACTTCTTTGACCTCTTCTATAGTTTTATCTAATATCTCCTCCGAATAACCCTTAACTACAAATTGGTTTTTCATTAATTCTGCGTGTTTCAAGAACGTAGATTGTTCTGAACAATTCCTTTTAAGTCGCAGAAATTGGCCTTTTGGTATATTCCGTAACCATACCGGGTGGTGATTGCTTGTACTTGGAATGCATGAGTTAGTGTCCGTAGTTTTTGTGTAACTTTGTGTTTTTAAAATATCTTCTTCAATATAAATGTTTAGGTCCAGGTAATTTACTGAACTGTTACTAATATCAAAAATCAACTTGATATTTAAATCATTTTGATTGAGTTCTTTACAGAAAGCTTCTAATCCTTCAACTGTGCCTCCCCATAAAAAATAGAACATCATCGATGTATCTATGCCATGAGACAAGGTTCGCACCCCCCTTTGGGATAACCTGTCTTTCCCAATAGTGTTAGAGTTAGGACCACCAAAACAGAGAAGGTTTGTAAGTGGCTGGTGGCTTATCATGTATCTGTAGATGTATGTAACAAACACTTTAATTTTAAAGATAGAAAGTTACGATTTGTGGCTGGGTAATTGCAAGAGTGCTGGGGTGTCTTTTTGTGCATTTGTGTATATATATACACACACACACACACACACACACACACACACAACTGCAACAGGAATTGTACATTATCTTTTCACCCTGGCCTTTTTATGTTTTGGGGCCCCTCTATCCCAACAAGCAGAAGAAACAAAACTAAAACATACTTACATATGTTCTTTAGGACAAGTACAGGGAGACTAACTGGGTGGCATAAATTACTTGTGAACCTGTGGTTCTCCCTTTATCTTACATTGCAGCCAAGTGATCATCACAGTGGAGTCTGTAGCAACTGTATTCCAATTAAATCCACACATAATATTTGCCAGAAGGTTCCATGCCACTTACTTAAGTAAACAAAATAAAGAGGATATAAGGAAGTTGTGTGAGGGTTTAAAAGAGATAGGATATTTGTACCAGCTACAAGATATGTTTAAATTGCTTATGCTGACATCCTAGCTTAATAAGGGAAACATGTGGTAAATTTAATCCAAGCAGCATAATCAACAGAGAACAAATTAATTCTACTTGATTGTTTTGTGAGCTAACACAAAAACCCCCCAGAAACATAACATTATTTATGTGTCATATTTTTAAATGCATAATGTGTTCTTTTTAAGCTTGAGTCTGGGTCAGGCCTTTGCTTTGCAAAGTCATCTAGTTCCAACCTCACATCCAGGTAAATTGGATCCTTCCCACAAATACACACAGAGGCTGATCCTGAACTACGCATTTCTGCCGATCTGCGCATGCGCCGGCCAGATGTTGCCCGGTGTAGTGAGGGAAACCCGTTCCTCAGGATTGGGCGTCCCTAACTGTTGCGTAGTTATGGTGAGGGGGCATTACTTACCATAACTACGCAACAGTTAGGCAAGGAAGGCGGGGGAGGTAAGCTAGGGGGAGGGCGGGTTTGGACCGTTACGCTTCTGTGGCTGGCGTAATTTCACAATGTTACGATGCCTGAAGTTAGGGTAGCTTTCAGCCGGCATAACAGTGTGTGATTACGCCGGCCACAGGGGGAGTGTCGGGGGAGAGTGCATGCCGATACGCTGTGCGTACTAACACACAGCGCATCGGCGGAATTTAGGATCAGACCCATAATTCATACTTGCCAACTCTCCTGGAATATCTAGGAGATTCTCGGATTATTGCGGAGTCTCCCAGACTCCCGAATACAGCTGGATTTAGACATAATGGGGCCCTAGGCAAGACACTAGATTGGGGGATCCCTGCCCTGCAAAGGCCAGATTCCCAGCTTGGCAACCTAGGCACTTAGAGAAAACAGAAAAAGGAAAGAGGACTGTTAATTTGGGTGCACACATGCCCCTTTGGACAAACAGTAACTAATTAATTAAAATACACAATTTTATTATTTTAAATTAAAAAGAAAGAAAATATCTGTATTTTACTGTTTGTTTATTGAATATTCTTACTGGTTATAGAGTCAATTGTCACAAAAAGAGATAACACACGTTGGCAACTGATGCCAGCGAAATAATTATTAAATAGAATATAGTGATAGACAAGACAATATAAGTGATTAAAAACAAAGTGAGGGAATGGATAAGGTAGAGGCAGATTCTCAATGTTGTAATTCAAGTTTCAAAAAAACCTTCACAGAGGATATAACTTCACCACTAGCATAGGTAATTAAATATATAACTTTTAATAGCTGATGGCTAACCCCATGTGTTGAGAGCCCTGAGCCAAAACCTCATATCAAGAGGTAATAGTACTAATAATAGAGAATGAACTGACAATAAAGATTAAATAGATAATCAAATTATAAAGTTCTCTCCAAAGAGCCAAATATCATATAATATCATATTAATGTATGCTACAGAATTCATAGCTGATTAAGATTAGATAGGTAATGATGGTCCATATGAACATAATAAGCTCTCATATAGGGTAGATAAACCTAGGCAGTTGCCAAAAAAAAAAAAGTTATTAAAATGACCAGCTTTTACGTTGTAGCAGCCTACTTGATACGCAATCTACATAATGAAAAGATACGTAGCTTACGTAAAAAATTTAATATGCATGTGCAGTAGCAAAAAACGGTAAACTACAGACATATATGCTATAGGTCCGGTAGTGTGAATCCGGGCCTAAATACCAAGGGGATAAATGCAATAGAGAGATAAACTCTAGACAAGTCTATCGGCGAGTCCCTAACAGCAGCCGAAGTAGGTATCAAATATATGTAATGGTACCCAAATAAGCTGCAACCTGGGGTCAGCTACGAGACCAGAGTAGGGGGTATCACACCGATCCCTAATCCTGTTCCTTAGGTACGGGTGTAAACTACTAAAGTAAATGAAAGACCCTGGTAATCTCACAGCGCCACCTTTAGAGAATAGTTGCCCTGTAAACACACTTAAATTTTCTACAACAGAAAATATTTTTCCAGTTATCAGTCCTTCAATTTCAGTTAAATTCAGATATGTCCAAATCTCCAATTAACACCTCCCAGCTGCCTGCTATCACTGGACCCGACGCTGTTCTACAGCTCTGACCAGGCTCCAAATCAGCAGCCCACAGCTGACTGTTGTGGTTGCTAACCCTCAGAAACCTTACTATCCACGTAGAGTTTTGTAACTCCTCCATGATCCTGAGGTCCCTAAATGATGAAACTCATTTAGGGACCTCAGGAGGCGTTAATTAGAGATTCGGACATATCGGGAGATTCCTGTGAGGAGGAAAAGGATATTATTCTTTGTATTACGTTACAAGAGGATAACACTGTAAGTGCATTAATCCTGTATTTACTTACCTGTTGATTGACCGTCTAGTGTTCTGTTTTGTCATTCTCTGACGCCTGGGATTGGATTGAAGGGGAGGAGATTGCAACGCCAGGAGAGAATTGAGTCTACATGGAGGATAAAGACTGACAATTACATGCAATAATAAAAAGAGAAACATAGTGTAAGTGTATTTCTTACCTTCTGCTATTGTCCAAGCTGCTGATTGGCTGCACTAGGTTTTCTCTCTTTTTCTTGATTGATGGTGGTGAGCTGAAGAGTGGGACAAGGAGGTTGCTATCAGTGACAGCAGTGCAGCGGAACCTTGGGGAGAGGATACATTTAAGGTTGACAATCAAGGGAGATACAGTGTAAGCGGTTAGGAGAGTGAGCTTTTGAGCTGAAAAGCGTAACAGACTACACATTGTATTTTGTTTCTTTTTATTGAGGAAAAGAAAAGGAAGAAACCATCATAAAATAAAGACAAAGAAAGGAGCAGTTATTCGAAGTGGAGAAGAACATTTAATTCGAGAGACTGTGAGTCCTTAATAACAATTATATACGTGAAAGCTGTTCTTTATGTATTTATGAGAAAGACTCTAAAGACTTGAAATTGAAATTTAACTGAAATTGAAGGACTGATAACTGGAAAAATATTTTCTGTTGTAGAAAATTTAAGTGTGGTTACAGGGCAACTATTCTCTAAAGGGGGCGCTGTGAGATTACCAGGGTCTGTGTCCACCAAACCACTGTGAATTTGGCATTGCAGATTTAAAGATAAATTACCAATATACATTTCTCAAACATTAAAAAATACCGCCACCCATTTGTCTTTTTCTAATAGAGTCTTAATCTATTCCATCCTAAAAATGATAACTAACTTTTCTTCTTTTCTACATGTATGTTTCTTGAATTTCAAGTAGCACCCAGGGTCATAAATGGCTTATAACTGAAATATTTCAATAATATTTTTTTATCCCTTTGCTTTTTCAATTATTAAGTTGGTGTGGGTATCTACTCTATTTTTGCGTAGTTATTTGTTTTTTTCATGAAGGGTATTTGATTAATTATTTGCTTATAAGGGGAATTAGATTTGCACTCATGAGATATATTATGGGGCTTTAGAACCATGTTAATTGATTTGGTTAAAGATTGTGCATATAGCATTCATATTTGGTAAATTGAACTTAGGTATAGGGATCTCTGTAGTTAGATTCCACACTATTTAGGGATAACAAAAAATGAAGGGGGTGAGGAGGGAAAAGGAGGGGGGGTGTTGCACCTTATCACATAGAGATTTGGTTTCTTATAGATAGAGGCTACCTAATTTTGGTGGCCTAATGTTGAATTGGGAGTATATGTATTAGTATGATTTTGTATCTGCTTATGCCACTTTGCATAATTGTCATAATTGTCATATTTTGACTCCTGTTCCAATATTAAAATCTTTGCATATGTGAAATATTATAGAAATGGTGTTTTGTATTTATTCACTTTGGGACTAGTATTTACGATACCTCATTGTGAGATTTTCTATTCACTTTTTTATTTCATTTTATTTTATTTTATTTAGGGAGGAATCTACCTTTACTTGTGATGTAAATAGGATGTTCAGTTTAATTAATTTTTTAAACGCTATTTGATTAAATGGATTACAACTTTTCTATATGATATGTGTAAATGCCTGTTTTAATAGTGATGTATTATGAGTTTAGAAACCATATTGTCCTTCCCACAAATGAGTTTATGCCTACAGTTATTTTAACTGGATGGATATGTTGACTACTAAAGGGTTAATTTGCTACAAATAATAAACAGCAATCTTCTATATTTAATATACATGTGGTTGAAATGTCTTAAGGAATAATGATGAACATACTTGTACACTAACATGAACGACTAATTATATTGAATCAAAGGATTTTTATTAAGAAACTTTCTTGACTTTTCGGAATCTGAACCCGCTATGAGAGGCGGGACACTAAAGCTATGGAAACAAGCTAGCCAGCTAATTAATTAATTATACTTCAGATGTGCTTCCTTCATTTATTTGGCAACCAGATTGAGATCCCCATTGCTTTGAGAAAAGCAAGTTTTTAAGCGGGTTTTATATGTGGAGCCGCTATTTGCACCACTTTATTGGAGACTGATACAGCGTGTTTTATATGTGGAGCCACTATTTGCACCACTTCATTGGAGACTGATACGAAGGTGTCGATTTGGAGGTACTGGAGATATGTGGTACGTATCTTTCCAGGATTGAGATAGAGCTTTAAGGAGTGTTGTAACATTTAATGATGGGAATAAAATATGCCACTGAGTCATGTCTGTGTGTTTTAGCATGATCAATTTCCTCTTTTTGGATTTTTTACCGCATGGAGGTGGCTTTGTCTGGGGCACAGCTGTAGCATTAAAATGACCAAACTGATTATCCCAGTCAGTATCTGGAAAAAATAATTAAGAGGGCATAATGTCTAGCCTAAATATAGAATAAGGGAACCTGACAAGCGCTGATTTCACCTGAGATGTACTTGAATAATATACCCAATGAGCAACTTTAAAAAGTGCAAGCGGTGAGGGGGTCCAAGATAATCTCCAAGGATAGGGAAAACTCAACCGACAAAAGAAGGAAAATAAAACAATTTATTAACACAATGCACTATATAAAAACACAGGTAAAACAAGTAAACACAGGTGGAGGGAACTGCCTCCGTACCGTGGATGGAATGTCCGCACCAACAGGAGGCTGCAGGGAGCTCAGTGGCAGCACGATCTGGGGAGCGGAGACACAGGTAAACGGAGTGCAGACCCGAACAAACAGACCACCAGCGACGCGTTTCGGGCATGCGTGCCCTTTCTCAAGCTGTATGGTGGACATTAATGACGTGGATTTTTAAAGTCCATGATAGTCAATAGGAAGAGTCCTGATTGGAGGTTCGTTTCCAGGGGTGTAAGTTTGTAGTTGTCGGTCTCCTCTGAAGTGAACTCCGGACATGGTATGAGTTCATTTCCTGGATGTCGTTGAAGTTGGAGGTCTCTGGGTCCTAAATCCCTCCCTCTAATTATTCAAGTACATCGGCTATTGAACCATGGAAAGAACTTTTGCAGTATTTTCTGATCTTTGCGTAAAATAGCTCACAAATTAAAATGAATAATAAATAATTAAAAACGGGTACATTTAATCTATCTGCTACATTTTAACTAAAGTACATAATAAAAATAGTTCTATTCTATAAAAACCTTTACATTTGAGAAAATGTACTTTTCATTAGAAAGAATTAACACTCTGATACATAGATTAAGCAATGCGAATCTTGTAATTTAATAAATTTATATTGTATACCATACATAATATTGTATACCATACATAATTACAAATAGAGCAAGAACAGTAAAAGCTTATAAGTAAAATGCCCACTTTTGATCATAAAAGTGTCCACTTAGAAAAGATGTCCTACTGAATAAAAATGATTTATCTATTAATTAATACAACACATTTTTTACCACACATAAAATTAAAATAAAATCAGATATTTTGGTACGTGTTCTTATTTTCTGATAAATGAATCAATGTTATTATTGGATGAGGGGTCTGGGATAAACAATTACTTCCTTACTATTACACCACATTCTCTGTATAAATACTACCTTGCTATTGCAATCATAATGTGATTGCACTAGTAGGAAATTCTTTATCGATACCTAAATAAGTTTATAGAACCTTAAATAAATTACTAATAACGGGATCTGTGTTCAAATAACATAAAATACATAAAATTTGTTTACATACAGTGAACTGGGATTTGGAAAAATTACACCTTTCTTAATAAAAATAAACTCAGAGGTTAATAATGACTGAAATTTGCATGATTAGGTGATCAAACATGACCGTGAGGATGTGTGGTGATGTGGGGGCTAATTAGTAGTAGTGTAAAAGTATAAATCCCGGACTAATTTTGGTGAAACTAATGACATGGGTGGAATCATTGTTATGATGGAGAGGACAGGTAACATCCAATCGTACTAAATATAAATAAAACATTGTATCATGATAAGTTTAATAAAACAAATGGAGTGACCATGGGCCTGATCCAGACCTACGCCCGCCGTCGCTAGGAAAAAGCCGATCTGCGCATGCGTGGATCGGGCGTCCGTAGCAGCGCCATAGGGACGCTGGAGGGGACCTCCCCCAGCGTTCCTTTGTTCAGGTTAGTGTAGGTGGGCGGGGGGAGCTAGTTTAACGAGGGTGGGAGGGCGGGCTAGGCGGCCATACACTCCTGTGCGAGCGTATCGCCCCTTCCTTACGCCAGCTGAAGTTAGGGTAGCCTTCAGCCGGCGTAAGGAAGGGGCCATACACTAATTGATCATCCTCCCTAAGTATATTCCAGTATTTCCCAATAATCTTTTCTATAGCTTTATACTGGGAGTTGAATTTGGAAATTAATGGTATAGATTTTAAATCTGTCTTATCCATTTCCTGAGGAGAAAAAGATAGAATCTTTCCGGGCTAAAGGTATTAATAAGGATATTTCCATTAAACACTTTATAACTTGTGATTCCACTAATTGTGTGTATATATTGGAATGTTCATGCAACAAACAATATGTTGGAATGACCACCGGACACCTTAAAGTCAGGTGGTCCGAACACCTTCGTAACATCAAGAAAGGCGTTATTACTCATGTACTTTCCTCCTATTTCAAGGAATACCATCAGTGTAATCCTTCACATATAACCAATTTCTATGGGATTCAAAAAGTGCATGGTAATTGGAGGAAAAAAGATGATACCACAGCTTTAGCCAAGGCGGAGATGAGAACCATTTTTTCACTTAACTCATTAGAACCTAAAGGTCTTAACCAAGACTTTGAGTTAAAGTGGTTTCTTTAAATAGGCTTTTATCTAGTTATTTATTTACCTTCTGTCCTTATCTCTCCTACAGTCATACCACCCTGGATATGCCCAATCTCGTCTGATCTTAGCGATACAGGGTTGGGCCTGGCCAGTACTTGGTAGGGAGACCCCCAAGGAAGACCAGGTACCGTAAGGAAGTCCGGGTAAGTAAGGTGTAATAATAACCATTATTGATCATTGATGATTTGGTTTTAATCAGGTTCTCACCCCGCTTTGGTCAAATGTTTTTCCTTTTTGAGGAAAGGTTTCTTCTTCCTTCTGAGGAAATACCGTTGTCCTCATTGATGAAGGTGTTATGTCTTGGATGAAATCATCTCCCCTTCATTTGGTTATAGGGTTCATCATGAGATTAGCTCATCCAAAAAGGATAAATTTAATTACCATCCATTCTATCAGCACCTCAACAATGTTAATTATCACATTTAATTCAAAATCCACTCATCATGTTCCGAGTCTCACACATTTCTCACATTGTCACTCCATTTGTTTTATTAAACTTATCATGATACAATGTTTTATTTATATTTAGTATGATAGGATGTTACCTGTCCCCTCGATCATAACAGTGATTCCACCCATGTCATTAGTTTTACCAAAATTAGTCCGGGATTTATCCGGTTATATGTCACTTATACTTTTACACTACTACTAATTAGCCTCCACATCACCACACATCCTCACAGTCATGTTTGATCACTAACATTTACCTAATCATGCAAATTTCAGTCATTATTCACCTCTGAGTTTATTTTTATTTAAAAAGGTGTAATTTTTCCAAATCCCAGTTCACTGTATATAAATAAATTTTATGTATTTTATGTTATTTGAACACAGATCCCATTATTAGTAATTTATTTAAGGTTCCATAAACTTATTTAGGTATCGATAAAGAATTTCCTACTAGTGCAATCACATTATGATTGCAATAGTAAGGGAGTATTTATACAGCGAATGTGGTGTAATAGTAAGGAAGTAATTGTTT
>WWET01008782.1:0-25236 GCA_011038615.1 Limnodynastes dumerilii
TATGGTACCAACAGGTTTGAATGTACATCTTAATTTAGCATGTTTTAATTAACTATATACTTGTTGGATGCCAGTATCCTAGATCTCACATTGCCTATTGTTGCCATTTGCAGCCTGTCCCCCCCTTAATTATCTGAGGGTGCTTGCACATGTTAGTTATATATGTGTATTATAGGTGACCACGTGAGACCACTTGGCACTATATGCTTCCTAGTTGGTACTTTTCTCTCCCTTGCAGCATGTTATGTGTGTGGTATGCACAGCTCTGATACATTCCGCAGTCTGTCTAAAGGGTAAATTGGATACCCCTGTACCATTGTGTGGTCACCCTGGCTCCTTGACCCATATATATATACCTGTGATTGCTTATATGTGATTATGATACACACTTTTTGCAATATCTATCCCATGGGGCAATTTGCCCTTCTGATGATACTCTTACGTTGGTCTGGTATAAGTATCCGTCTAACCAATGATGATTATGCAAATCCTTCTGCATCGTATGATAAATAATATGTGCTGTATATCATTGCAAATCCCATCTTCATTCGTCGTACTGTTTTTAATCTGCACTATTTCACACTGTCTATGTTTCTGTATGACACACACATGTATTTGTATAAGCCATCTGTTATCGATGCATCTATTTTCTCACTTTGGAGATTGCCCTTCACTGTACGGGCTCTGTTTGTTTACATTTGTTCAGTGTGTATCACGTGCGCTGCCCTGCGCGTCTGGTTGCCATGGCCGCGACGGGACGCCCCTGGGACGGATTGGTCCAGTCCCTGGGGACGCCCCCTCTGTGGGACGGACCCTCGTGCAGTTTTGGCGCACTTTCTAGGGATTTAAACACTGCTATGCACTGTTGCTTGATGTAACCCTGAGGAAAGGAACGAATAAAGATTCCTGAAACGTTGGTTTGAGGTTTGGAACACCACCCTACGTGTTTTTGTGTTTTGTGAAAGACGCACTCGCTCTGGGAGAGTTAGGCATTTTCTATAATGAGAGATTATCTAGATATAAAATATAAAACAGCTTACTTTATGATATTCCTTGCTAGCACAACACTACTCCAAATAAGTCTGCAGGGGAAAAAAATGTGATCACTTAAGAAGCAGTGCACAAATCAAACTGTACACTCGTGTGCTATTTTCAGCATTTGTACACAATGTTCTGCAGATGTAATACTAGTCTTCTAGAGACATTGATGATTGCTTGTTTATGTACCAGTGCATGTTCTCTCCCAAACAATTTGTCCACTGCAGATATTTCTGTCTGCCTCAATCTTTATTCAAACGGGTCTTACACAGCTACAAATTGTTAGCCCATGTCTTGCTGCTGTACTTATATACCTTACCTGTTAATAACCACATCGTACAAAGGTCAAGTTTAAACAGCTGTAGCTTTTATTCTACAAATGGAGAGGTTAGAGTGCGATGTGGAACAAAACGATCACTAATCAGTAACTATACAACCACAAACACAGGTCCAACAATGTGAAAGCCTGGGGCCCAATATATTAGTTCATTAAAAAAAATCCCTGTTGCACTAATTCTATAGTAGATGTACTACGAGGCATGACCCATATGCACCATTAGTAGAGCCTAAAAAAATAGCATTAAAAGAACATCACAGATTAAATGTCTTTTCTTTATATTACAATTTTGTGTTTAAGTGTTACTGGTTCTCTTATTACGGTGGGAGTCACCGATGGCTGTCTTTCCAAAGTAGAGACAGTTGATAGTTCTTTTTAGTCTGTCTATTTCAAATAGTAACAGTGAACCAAGACCCCTCTTATAAGCACACCACAATTTCCCTTCACCTGTTGCTTTAACTTGTCATTATATTTTCAAAACTTTATAAGTGAACCAAAACTAACAAAAACCATAATCATGGCTGAAGACTAAAAATAGGTGCTTGCATTTTAGACACTAAACTAGGGAAATGTACACATTCTACCAACCACAGTTGATGGAAAATTCACAATGTTTTTTTTCCCCACACGTACATTCACATTACAAACAAATGTTATCAACTTCTGAAATCTAAAACCAAAAATGAATACATATTTAATAAATATTTACCACCCCCCGCCTACTTCACGTAAAACGAACGTATTGTTGACGAACGTAAATTTGGCACGCCCACACGTAAGTATTTACGTGAGACATACTGGAATCACCCATACGTCCTAAATTACGCTACGTGAATGTGCGTATTTTCTATGGTGCGCATTCGCAATTACGCTACGTGAATGTGCGTATTTTCTATGGTGCGCATTCGCAGTGCGTACAAATCTGCGATTTTACATCTCCGCCACGCGTAAAATCGCAAAAAAACGTAGTTCTGGATCTGCCCCAATGACTATAAACATATATGTTGATCGAAGGGGGTACACTAAGGTTATATGTTAATCGAAGGGGGTACACTAAGGTTAATGTGGAACCTATGATTACGGTATCCACAAAAATAGGATGCTGAAACAAAAGACCCCAAAACCTTATTTTCAAATAAAATAAACAAAGTGTATCTATTAAAACTATCTATAAAAATTGATCCCAGTAGGTCGATAAAAAATTACTTTAAATTATTTTAAAGGAACAATAAAAAATATAAATAACATATAGATTTTATATAAGGATGCTTATAAATACACAAGTTCGGAGGTTCAAAGGCAAAAGATACTATAGACTGTGTGAACAATCCTATAGGATAAATGCCATAAAAAACATCTTACTAAAATTCTGATCGTATGTTGGATTAAAGTGTCCCATTTTAAAATAAATGTAAATATATAATATAAAAGTGCTTATAAGTGAGGTGAATACCATTAGGCCTTCCCGGATGGATAAATTCTTTATGAATGCGTCTGCGGGATAGTAACTGTAAATATATACAGTACTCAGTGTTCTTAGGGGGTCACCCACCTTAATACTTGCTGAGCCCATACCCGCTTCGCTTCCAAGTTCGAATGTGTTTGGGCCTGTCCGGGATGGTATGACCGTATCAAGACTCATTAGGAATTAAAGTATCGCCGCATTACACAAGGAACCATTTCAGTTCAAAATCAGAGTTTAATCCTCCGGGTATAAGCGTATCCAATTGGTAAATCCACCTCATCTCAGATTGAGCTAAGCATGAGGTGAGGTTATTAGTTCTCCAATGAGGGAGGATGTTTTGAATCCCTATGAAATGGGTCACTTGAGAGGTTGAACATTTGTGTGCTTTCTTAAAATGATCCGACAGAGGGTGATCTTCCTTTCCTTTAGTGATGTTATATAAGTGCTCACAAAGTCTAACTTTAAGGGGTCTACTTGTTTTTCCAATATAGATTTTATTGCAACTACACTCTAATAAGTATATAACATTCCTAGTGTTGCAAGTTATGAATTGTTCAATTTTATATTGTTTTCCCTTAATAGTGAAATTATCTATTTTGCTGGGACCTTTACAGGTGCGGCAGACTTTACATTGTCCACACCTGTAAAATCCCTTAGATTTGATATAGGGTTTTTCTCTATCATTGAAGGCACTTTTTACTAATTTATCCCTCAAATTGGGGGCCTTTTTATATAAGATCTTAGGTTTAGGCGGTAGTATTAAG
The DNA here is from genome assembly GCA_011038615.1 of Limnodynastes dumerilii. Lineage (NCBI taxonomy): Eukaryota > Metazoa > Chordata > Amphibia > Anura > Limnodynastidae > Limnodynastes > Limnodynastes dumerilii. The sequence continues at coordinate 3,605 of WWET01008782.1, forward strand.
TTTAGAGAGGGATCCTGCAAAAGTATTTTCCAATGTTTATTAAAAAAAAATTCTATCACTTTAAAATCACAATTTTATTGTGTGATAAAGGTGGTATCAAATTTTTGTTTATCTTTATTTACTTTTGGTGATCTTTCTTTGTTGGGAATTAATGGATCTCTGTCCATTTTACCCACTTGGTCTATGATATTATCTAACTTATATTCATTATAGCCTTTACTAGCAAATTGTTTTTTGAGTTTCTTGGCCCCCAATTCAAATTCCTCCAACTCAGTACAGTTATGACGAAGTTTATGAGTTTACATCTGTCGGTTTTGAATAACTGCGGGTAAGTAATTTGTCTCCTTTGGGATATACAGTGAGATCTAAAAAGTTAACATTCTCCCTACTTCTATCAAAGGTTAAAACAATGTTAAAATTATTAGAATTAAGATGATCACAGAACTTTAAAAGGCTAGTCTCACTGCCTTGCCAGACGAAGAGCACGTCATCAATATATCTCCACCAGGAGACCAGACTGCCCCCCAGCTGGACAAATAATTGTTCCCAAAAATGCATGAAGAGATTAGCATAACTGGGGGCAAATCTGGTCCCCATTGCGGTGCCCTTCGTCTGCAGATAAAAATCTCCATTAAAATTAAAAATAGTTATTATGCAAAATAAAATCTATACTCTCCAAAATGAATGATTGTATATCTGAAGCACATCTATTTTCTGTAAGACTGTGTGTGACAGCATTCATCCCATCACCATGTTGTATGATAGTGTACAAGGCTGTCACATCAGCAGTTACAAGCCACATATCTTTGTTCCACTTAATACATTCTTGTTTAGATATTATATCTCCTGTATCCTTACTGTATGATGTTGTATTGATAACTAGAGGTTGTAAGTGATAATCTACAAATTGTGAAAGATTGGATGTTAAGGAGTTTGTTCCGGCGATGATTGGTCTCCCAGGGGGATTAATGGGATTCTTATGTACCTTGGGCAACACATATATCACTGGGGTGCTATGTTCTATAATGGTAAGAAATTCTGCCTCTTTCTTGGTCTCCTAATTGTCTTGCAATCTCAGCTATATATTTTTCTTTGTCCATTATTACAACTCCGCCCCCCTTATCTGTGGGTTTAATTATAATTTCTGTGTCTTTTTGTAATCTTATCAGAGCTTCTTGTTGTTTTTTGGTTAGATTATTTTTCTTAAAGTTAGATTTATTTTTCTTTTCTTTTAATTTCTTTATATCATTTCCTACCATTTTATTGAAAGTTTCAATAAAGCACCCCTTAACATGGGCAGGGTAAAAAGTGGATTTCTTTTGGAATATACTAATGCCGGGATCATTTTCTTTCCCATCCTTTATTTCTTTATTAGCAAATAATTTTTTAATTGTTAATTTTCTTATATATTTTTGCAGATCTACATATGTGTTAAAAGGATCAGGCTTATGGTTAGGGGCAAATTTAAGTCCCTTCTCTAGAACTTGTATCTCTTCTTTAGTTATTATTCTTTGCTTTATTTTTGCTTATATATATCTTTCCATAATTTTCCGTTATCTGTACTATACCATGTTCTCTTTTTTGTCTTTTTGGTCACCATTTGATAGAAGGCATTTTAAGGAATTGATAAATATAGAAATATTGTAGCTTACACGTATTTTATCTAATATCATTGTTTTTTATGTATTATCGGTATATTTTGATATAATAATATTGTAACATTTTTTGTATTACTATTTTAAACTTTGTATATTTATCATAGCCAATTTATGTGACATTACATACACCGTTTTGTGTTATTTACTTCATATTATGAAAATTATTGTGGCTACCAATCAAATTTTAGATCAGAACAGGAAGTAACCTATTTAAGGAGTAGTCCTTGTTCATACCCCCACTGCCTTGAAAAAGACTTAGGTCGAAATGCGTCGGTGGGTGCTATACACAGGTGGAGAGGAGACTCAGCAGGACTGTTCTAGGAGTTTATATAACACCCGGGTTCAACATCTTATATTTCTCCAAAAAATATCCGGTACGGGTCCTCCCCCCTGGGTTTTTTTTTTTCATTTTTTCATTGTATTTATGTATGTTATATTGTCTTTAATTAAATTAAATATACAATTTTCACACATTGGATTTTTTTTCTCTCTTCTTTGATTCAAATATAATATATGCTAAATAACGGAGAACACTGATCGGGCACAACACGGTTACACGCTGCAAGCTTACAGCCACAGTCCTACGGGGCAGACAACAGCAGAAATCATCATATACCTGGCCCTTCCCCACAGAGATCAAACAAAGAGCACGGAGAGGACGTAACATCAAAGCGACTTAAATCATCTATATTTGGAATCATAAAGTACTCTGAACTCTCAGTATAATTCTTGCTATCATTTTATGAGACTTATTATTTCCTCCCAGGCACGGACTTCTGCTTTATTTTTATTTTTAATCCACAGACCTCCCCAGTCTGGTTTACTTACTCTGAACTCCTAATTTTTAGATTGTGGTTTATTTAATTATATATTTCATTGACATTCACCTTTTGCTATTTGCAGTATGAAGCTTTGGCTAATTGTCTTATGAAATTTGGACGCTTAGTTTTTTTATATTATATATCCAGATAGTCCTTTGTTTTTTCACTTTTAGCCATACGGATTGTTCATTTTCAGATTATTTATATATCTTTCACCATACAACATTTTTTTTATTTTATATATATATATATTTTTTTTATATACATATAAGTTATATACATTTTTATATTTTGCACTTTTGTCACTTTATGGATTATTATCCTTCATGCATTAGATGCACCATTTGTTTTTGTCATTAATATTGTGTATTTTAGTCACTCTCACCCGCGCCATTTGAGATACTCCCCTTTTATCTTGTATATTGTAAAGTGTAAAGAAAAAAAAAAGAAAGAAAAAATTACAAAATAATACAAATACAAATGCAAATTAAATTGAATTTGGAATATAAAGTTGTGATATTCTATTAGTGGCTCTGATAACCACAAGATAAACGGCAAACCTGAGATAAAACTGTTTAATACTCATCAAAAAAATACAAAAAATTAATAACACATTAATAGCATAGACATGTAGGGATAGGTACATATAATCTGGCAGTAACAGCAAACAGCATAAACAATGTTAAATAGATTGTCAGATGGAAATTGTGCTGTTGGTTTCCAGTATGCTTGTGGGTGAAATAAGAGTTATTTGTGAGCCTTCTAGGTGGGCAGATAATAACATTGGAGCACGAGTGAAACCAAGTCAGTAATGAAATCTGTCGCATACACAGTACCCCTAGCCGTGGGTTTAAGAGGTGTTAAGTGCCTTGTGTTAGCGGGTACTGGAGCAACCGTGTAGGAGGTTGGCCAGAACTAGGAGTGAGGGATATGCAAACAACTAGTTGGACATGAGTGCCCGGTCCTCGGGAAATGTTCAAAAACACAGTACAATTAAACAATCTCCCGCCATTCACATACACTGGAACACTGCGGACCAAGTCAAGCATGGAATAAATGGTAAATGTTACCCGATCTTCAAAGAATGTTCATTGCTGCCATATATTGTAAAGTGACTAAGAGGAAACACCAGCCTGGGACTTCACCCCTATATGTTTTGGAATGTCATTGATCTGGGTGGGTGAGAATGTGTTCTGAGTCATTAGCACAGATTCTAAGCATGCTCTTTGTGGAAACATGTTCACATTAAGATTACAAGACACAGAAGTTCATCAATATACAAAAACATACATCCACTCCAATGTAACTATAAGTCATTACTATTATTTATTATATGAAAAAGTCATATTAAACATAGACACCTTATTCATAACTTACCCCAAGAGCTCTTGGTGGTCCATTCTGAAACATTTGTCTAAAAGATGTCGTGCTTTCAGGAGATGCTGGAGAAGTGAGAGAGAGATCATAAGATTGACTCAGTGTTGGCCTAGTCCAAGTTGGAGAACTTTCTAATATTACTATTTGAGAAGTTGAGGGAATATCATATGTAGGACTCAGTCCATGCAAATTCCACTCCACTGGATTGTGGGGGACATTAGCTATAGACCTCTCTGTTGGTCTATTCCATTGTTGAGTATTTGATGGGGTAAGTACCCTAGAAGCAGCCTCATGGACATTTCTTGTTGACATATCAGATAGAGTATGATAAGCAGGGGGTGGAGAACAGTCATTCCATTGCTGATCAATAGGGGGAGCAGTGGGGGTTATCCACACTGGGGAAGTGGTAGAGACTGGAAATGCAGGATGTGTGTAATCAATAGAATCATAGCCCTGGGTAGGAATTTGCTCCACCGGAGAAGACATGACTGGAGATGACTGGGGATGGGGCAAAATTCAACACTGAAATGAATGTATAGAGATCGCCAACAACAGAATGTCCAGGAAACTAAAGAATGAAACACAGGACACAAATATCAGTGAATTGGTACAATTGGCAAAACATTCATAAATAATCATTGCTAATTGCTCACCTACACTATACAACGTGTCCCAGCTAGTTCCTGGTGAAAGTTGTGCAAAATGGTTGATCAGGGGCTGATCCAGAGTTGGGAGCAATTGCACCAAAAACTCTAATTTAGAGTTGGGCAACAAACATCGCCTCTTAACTCCTTTTCTGTGCACATTTTGATCCCAATCCAGAGGTTTACGCTTGACTATACGATCGTCTCTGGATGAGGCTGCAAGTGCATTTATTAAGTGGAAGGTTTTTGTGGCATGCAGAGTATGGTCATTTTGTGTGTCTATGGATTGAGACCTTTAAATGTATCTTCCCCCCTAAGTTCAACATAGTTTAGCTCAGGTGCAGATTTGCTCCGTTGTTTGCTATTACTTTCAGCCCCTCAGTATGTAACCTTGTCAGTGAGGCATATATTTAATTTTGGGAGTTTTGGTGAGGCACTTTGATTGGTCCCACTAAAATGCTCAACATTCTTATGGACAACCAAAAAGCCATTTATCATTGTCATCATGCTTCCAATGGTTATCAGAATACATATGCTTAATATGCCATTAGTTAGTGCACGTTATAAAGCAGTGTTCCCTCCAACAGCTATAGATAGAAAATCAGTGCTATCGCCCCCTACAGGTGGGGTAGGGAAATGCTGACAAATGCTGAAAAATTTACGCTTAGTAGGTAATAATAGTGATTTTTAAATAGATTAAGAGATCAGAGATATCTCTGTATTTGCCCTTTTCATAAAAACACTCAGCAAACTACAGCTTTAGGAATAATTAACACAAAAAAATAAATGTTATAATACTTAATATGTGAAATAGGACCAAAGAGTTTAAAGAATCAGGAAAATTGGAACCTGAGAAGATACTTGGTTTTAAGAGGGTTCACAATTTTACCCCCCAACGAGGCAGCTATTGCAATTACCTATTACTACTTCCCGAACCACAGGCCTAGAAAGACTGCATAGAGATGGACTACAATCCGATGGAAACATCAGAGAGGTAGATAACTAACAGACTAAATATAGTTATACTGAGAGTATTACAGAGGGCGCTCCATGAGTGTACCAAGGTAGAGAAACACACGGAACAAGATGACGTATTATGTAATATAAATCTTCCCAGTGCTAATCAGACCCGAGGCCAGATTTACTAAACTGCGAGATTGAAAAAGTGGAGATGTTGCCCATAGCAACCAATCATATTTTAGCTGACATTCACTAGTATGTAAAAAGAAAGTAAGAGTTAGAATCTGATTGGTTGCTATTAGCAACATCTCCACTTTTCCAAACCCGCAGCTTAGTAAATCTGGCTCCTGGTCACACAATTACAACAGATCTATTATGGAGGGGAACAGAGAAAATGATTTCATGAACTTCACATCAGGAAACCAGAGGTTAAAATCAAAGGATCGATTATTTCCAGTCCTCGGTGCGACGCTGTATGTGATAGTTGGAATATATTAAGGTTCTGTTGATCTATTAGATGATTACTGAGCACAATTTATACAGCAAGTAAAAATGGTAATGTTACTGGATTATACAATGTAGAGCAATGTTTTCATAGTAAAACAAATCTACTGAATTAAAAGGGAAAATCGCCATCTCTATATGCAGCAAGGAACACGTTTGGTCATCACTTACCACCTGTGAACGAATGTGTTTCTTTCCTCCTTTGCTCTCTCTGAAGCTCTGAGTCCCAGCTCAGAAGACATTAGATGAAGTCTGTTGAAATGCCAGTGTATAATGAATAAATATCCAGAGACAGGCCATTTCCTGCACCGCTGGACCCATTCCCATTGTACAAGACAGTCAGTGACGTCACCAAGCTCTGTGTGTGTGTAATGATAGATTCATTGGGACAATTATAATAACATATTTTTGTTCCTTAGCTACCGTTAAACCAAATTAAGACACTGAGCCAGATTCAGAGCTAGTGGTATGCCTACTAACGTAGTGTATAGTCTGTAAGGTGCCAGAGTCTGAATGGGTGTGACTAGGTGGAGCCAGTTGGGACTGGCAGCAGAGCTGGGCGTGACCGCTGCCTGATAAAAGCTGATAGAAGCTGTCAGAGGCTGACAGCTTAAAGCATTGCTCAACGCTCCATGTATAAGTGTACAGTATACTATGGGTTCCATTTGCTAAATAGTGAACACTTATCACCTGAAAACAGTCTTTATATCCTAAAAATGAAGTGTTAACTATTTACAAAGCTATGATTGCCATGAAAATCATGGCAGACCATTGCAGGACTCCACTGTAAATACGAGACTCAAAGGACCCCTGAAATAGCGCTTGATTCGCTACTATTAGTAAATGGTCCCCTATATCTGTAAAGCATCTTAGCTTATACATGGAGCGCCGAGCACTGTTTTAAGCTGTCAGCCTCTGACAGCCTACTTGCAGTGCAGGAGTAGTGGCTGCCATGGGCCCCTCTCTGCTCTGGGCCCCATAGTACCTGCATTCCTTGCACCCCCTGTTGTTATACCCTCAGTGCAAGATGTGAACTGTACTGATTTCTGTCCCAAAACATGAGTTTTGGCATATGGTTTTACGATTAAAAGGTGAAATGCGTCGGTGGGGTGATTGCTAAAGTAATACATGATACATTCTACAGGAATCTTGTGCCGGCTGACAGCTTTGAAGAAGATGCTCATTATCCTATTGTAGGTCAGATAAATTCCATTATATGGGTGCCGGGCCACCATAAAACATTAACTCTTTTTGTAATTTTAGGCCATACTTCATGGGATAATCTGCTTTACTTCATGGGATAATCTGCCATATTTCATGTGATAATCTGCAATACTTCATGCGATAATCTGCCATATTTCATGTGATAATCTGCAATAGTTCATGGGAAAATCTGCCATACTTCATGGGATAATCTGCAATACTTCATGGGAAAATCCGCCATATATCATGTGATAATCTGACACACTTCATGGGATAATCTGCAATATTTTATGGGATAATCTGCAATATTTCATGGGATAATCTGACATACTTCATGTGATAATCTGCCATATTTCATGTGATAATATGACATACTTCATGTAATAATCTGCCATATTTCATGTGATAATCTGACATACTTCGTGTAATAATCTGCCATATTTCATGGGATAATCTGACACACTTCATGGGATAATCTGCAATATTTCATGGGATAATCTGGCATACTTCATGGGATAATCTGCCATATTTCATGGGATAATCTGCCATATTTCATGGGATAATCTGCCATACTTAATGGGATAATCTGCAATATTTCATGGGATAATCTGCCATATTTCATGGGATAATATGCCATATTTCATGGGATAATCTGCCATACTTCATGGGATAATCTGCAATATTTCATGGGATAATCTGCCATATTTCATGGGATAATCTGCCATACTTCATGGGATAATCTGCTATACTTCATGGGATGATATTTTTAAATTCTCTTTTTCTGCACTTTAGTCCTCATTCTCTGTCTAGTAATTATAGATTACTTGGATTATTTTATGATGGACATTTGATGAAGTATTTGGGTTAGTGAATAGAATTGGGATAAAATGGGCTTGCACTTTATTTGCACTTTTTTTTTACAATTCTTTCTTATTTCTTTTCTTGCTGGACTATGAAATATGATCATTTTTTCCTGACAATGGACCAGATCCTAGGCTTAATCACGCAAGCCGATGACGTAATCTCACCCATTTGTATTGACTGCGCTTGCGTGCGTCAGATATTACACCACATAACTCTTAACGTACGTGTTACACTCCGTTAACATGTCTGTATTTCTGTTCTGTTATTTTACTGTTCTATTCATTTTATGCCTGCCTATTTTACTGCTATGTATCTGCCATTGCTAGCTGTGCAGCTAGCTGCACATTCCCAGCTGCAGCTATTAGCTGTGGAGGTGTGTCAGGCCCTCCTCACTGATTGGAGGAGGGTTCTTTAAATAGCTGCTGCTGGGATCTGCACACCGTCGGTTATAGCGTCTGGTCCTTGCTTTATGCTCGCTGACATCATGTGCCTGATAAGTGCTTTTTGCTCTTGCTACCCTGTTACCCTGTTTCCCAGTGTTACCCCTTGCCTGGTTATACCTCTCTTCGTTGTCTGTTGTACCCTCTGTGTGGTAAGGTGCGCAGCGTGAGTGGCTTGCTGCTCTCGCCATCGGCCTCTGTCCTGGACAGGTCCGGTCTCCATTCCACTTGCTGGTTTGAGTGTTGTGTGCATACCATCCTGCATTGCCCCGACTGTTCAGGCGTGTGTGTGTGTCATCTACCACAGTTGCTTATTGCCTCCTGCTTGTGTCATCTGCAGTGAGTGATCGTGTGTTATTGCCATGTTGGTTTTCACAGTACCTGCTTGTGCCATCTTGCGGTAGTGTGTTTGTTTACCTGGCCACGTGTGTTAGCGTCTCCTGTCTTGCAGTGAGTTCGTGTTCCAGCCTTGCCACGTTGGTTAGGGTTCTGCTGTTGTCATCTGCAGTTACTCAGCCGCCAGCCTTATCCTCCACTGTGTAGTTCTTCTCCAGTGTGTGTTTGCTGTGTGTGTATCCAGCCTGCGAGTACCATCTAGCAGTGTATTTAGTCATCAGCCTTGTATGCCACTGTGTTATTATTCTCCAGTGTGTTAGCTGTGTGTATCGTTAGAGCATTGCTCCGCTGTTATAACATCTTGCAGTGTGTTTGGTAGTTTTCCATCTTGCTTCCACTCAGTACTTACCATCTGTACTTTTCTCTGTATTGCTGGGACCTGTAGTGCACATTGCACTAATCTCAGTATTCGTAGTATATCTGTTGTATTTCCCTGGGTGTATTACTTACCTCTGTGCTCACCTATTTGGAAGTTCAGATATTGCAGTTTGTAATATTTATATGCTGCTTACTATTGAGAGAATTCAGTACTTGACCAATAAACCTGTTTGCCTTACTTTATATCTGGTCTTGTGTGTACTGTATGTGAGGGTTCCGGAGAGTACCTGGGTTCCAGTCAGCACACCACGCTGCGGTTCCCCACTGTGGGTGCAATCCCCAGTGGCCAATCGTAACAGTACGTACCATTAGCGTAACTATGAACGAAGGGGCGTGAGCATCAATACGACACCCACACTCCGCTTTGGAGGTGGGGGGGTATTTAAATTGGACAGTATGGGCAGAGTTTGGCCGTCACGTGCATAAATCCTTTATATACATCAGTACTTATGCTACGAAAAGTTAAGGAAGTGTTTAGGCAGCATAAAACGGTAAAAGTACATACGAGTGAGGGAAGTGCGTAGTTATTACGCTAGCTTAAATACGCTACGCATTCCATCGTGTTCCAACTAGGTCTGGATTAGGTCTGGATTAACCCCAATATGTGCTTATATCTCTATGGGAAGTGCTGAGTGCCACCCCCTACTGGAGGATTTATATATATAGTGATACAGTGGAAGGGGGTTTGGGGCTGGATTCATTAGTCTAGAGCGGCTGAAACCCTGATTTTAACCATTAACGATCCACATTATTGTGCACAATTTGAATAAACTATTCTCTATGAGCAGGTTTCTGGTCAATGTTTGTTGTGTCTGCTTTCCCTGCATCGCATGTGTGTTCCCACAGTCAGCTTGCTACCTCCATGTGCTAATATGTATCCAGCCGTATCTTGTCCTGTGAACTCCTCTCCCCTTTGACGTTAATAAATCATTGCTACCCCTGAGGCAGCCCGCAGGGGTTGTGACTTACTGGGTGCCTGCAGCTTAGCCCATCCCCACCACCATGGACAACAGTGAATACCAGACCTTAGTTAGACTCCACACACTGGGGAGCAGTTCCATACCATTGCCTGCCTCCTTCCTTCTCCTTAGTTGTCATCTGACATGAAGCAAGTGCTCTTATTGTCTGTTAGGCCAGCTTTATAATAAACAGGAGATACGTTGGATCTCAAGCAGTTGGTTGGAGTCTTCAGGGATGACTTGAAAACTGGCACAAGGTCTTAAACTGTGAAGTTAACTTACTATAGGAGCCTGACATGTCTTTGAATATAATATTTTGTGATTCTAGCACTGATTGTCTTTACCTACTCCCCCATTGTCACTAACAATTAGCTAAAGATAACTCAATATATGCAAATTTAGGAAAATTCACTCATTTGTTTACTTTTATGCTACAGAAAAGATGTATCTTACAGACCTGCCAGTGGAAATACTGTTGGGCTCAGCTTTCCTTTGCATTATGCTCCCTTCATGATGTCCTTAACGGAGTGCAACCAACTGATGCTGCACTTCATATGGATCAGAGCCCCCGCATTTGGCTAAGCCCTTACATACAATTCAGTATATAAAATTCTTAGAGTAGAAGTCTTGCATTGAGGATTTACTACTCGCACATAGGAGAGCTGGAGGACTGTGCTGCTCTACTACATGCAGACCTCTGAGCCACTAAATACGTGCAAAAGCCTCCACAGTGAATGCCAATCTTAAATGTGAATTCGGTTCATCGTTAGAAAGCCATATTGTGCCCCATTAGTAAATGTATGCAACTTTATTTACCATTTAGCACACTGTGTTTCTACTAAGATCAGATAATGGAGCAGATATCACCCATTTATTTCACAGGATGAGTTATACACTCTGTAGGACAATGAAGGGACATGTCAGCTCCAGTGTCTCCATTATCTCTGCAGGAAGCAGGTAGCTGCTAAAAGGAAAGTAAACAAAGTTTGAAATAAGTCTCATTCAACTTTCCCCAGCAGGTAGGCCTGACATGCATGCAATCTTCCACCATATACGGCACACTTTTCAATGTTTTTGTGAAAGGTCAACTAGGCGCAACTGTATAACACCAGCAACACAACAGAGATCTAGGTGATGATCCCAAATGTATCAATTATTTATATTAGTTTAATACTCACATGAAAAGGAGTAGAATTTGCTTCTAGATAAACCAATTTGGAAAGCAAATTATTTTAGATTTGTTTTGCATGCAGGGGAATAGTTTCTGCTTTTGTAGAACACAAATGCTGAACAGCCTTTTTACTGAACTATCATTTTGGTATGAATACTGAGGCGCAGTGGCTCCTATTTATTGTATAAGAGCAGCAGTTGATAGCACTGCGTTTGTGCACAATGGGAGCAAGCACAAGAAAAGCTGATGCAATGACCAATCCGTGTGTCTACTTCCATGGGCTCTGTGCTAGTGGAAGGCTCTTTTTTTTGTTTAAAAAGAAGAAAAAATACAGTTTTATTCATGTACATATTCTTTATTTAAAATAAACAACAAATTTTGCCAATTGAAATTATTATATTAAAAATTGGCTTTCCACCTCTCTCTCTCGCCTATACACATCAGTTTGCATGTTTCAAAAGGATGCTCATTTTTAATACTATCTATCCAGAATTACTATTGTCGGAAAAGTAAACAAATTAGTGAATTTAGGTGAATCTAGGACATAAGTCTTATTTATCAATAATTTACAATTGTACAATTTTGTCTACCCTGAAGTATATCATTGTTCTTCGATGATGCAAATGAGATATTTTGTTTGCTTTAGTTCTTCACTCTGAATAAATATCTTACTATGCAAAATTCTATTCTCATGTTATCAGTAAATTAAGTACAATTAGAACCTTCTGGCCACATGTACAGTTTTTATGGTAGGAAAATCTCCCTGATATCAGTGAAGGTGAACATCTCCCCATGGGTTGACAACTCCCTTTCAGATATTAGCCATGTGGGGTTTTGATACTTACAACGCATGGTGCCCAGAATAGGAAAAAATTATTCCAGGATTTAGAAAAAATTTTGTTCATGTCGAATGATAGTCCAATTCCAACTCCAATCTGCACAATGGCTGCAATGATCATTAATATCTACAGACAAAAGATACCGGCATTGTAAATGTAAATATTTATAAATATACACAGGCTATAATCACAGTTCTCCATCATTATCACCGTTTATGCAATAATATTATAATTTACAATAGGAAGAGTAAGAAGAAGAAAAAGTAGGAGGAGGAGGAAGAGACGAAGGAGAAGGAAGAGAAAGTTGAGGAGTAAAATATATGTTTTGACCATTGCGGGTGCCCATACCGAATACTGTCAGCCGAAGTAGGGACACCCAAAAGCTGTCACTATTTCGAATGATAGCAGTTTTAGAATGTTTTTTATGAATGGGTGAGCATGCGATTGGCATACTCACCCATTCATTTTTGGAAGCGCCGCTGCTCGGGACTTAGGGTCAGGCTGTGGGGTTGGGACATAGGGTTAAGCTGTAGGAGAAGGGGGGACTTAGTGTCACACTTGCTGGCAGATGCCGCCGCACTTACTCTGTGAGAGGCCGTCTGTTGGCGTCTTTCTCATTCCGGGACCGTCCCACAGCTGCCACTCTCAGTAGCTCCTGCTGCAATCCAGTCCGGTCCAGCTCCTACTGCAATCCAGTCCAGTTCAGCTTCTGGTGCAATCCAGTCCAGTCCAGCTCCTGGTGCAATGCAGTCCAGTCCAACTCCTGGTGCAGCCCAGTCCAGTCCAGCTTCTGGTGCAATCCAGTCCAGTCAAGTATCTGGAGCAATCCAGTCCAGTCCAACAGTCCGCTGTCCAGTCCAAGTATCTGGAGCAATCCAGTCCAGTCCAGCAGTCCCCTGTATCATCTCAATTCCGCCTGTCACTTATGCGCAAGCAATAACTGCAGCCACACAGCTTCCTATACAGTGCCAGCTGTCCTGCACGTCTCTTGGAACCCGCAACTGATTGTTCTGGCCAAATTAATGCAGTCTTTTGGAGAAGATTCAAATACAGGAAGCCACTATGGGCCAAGTAGTGTCCTGCTTGCAACAAATAAGTAATCAGATGGGAACTTTTCAACAGATAATGATGGCCCATGGCCAATCAATCACTCCTGCCGCTGTGTCTGCCTCTAGCGGGTGTAGTATTCCGCTGTCAACCCCAGCCAAATTTGGAAATCCTGAACACTGCTGGGGATACCTTAATCGATGCAAATTGCATTTCGAATTACAACTGGAAAATTTCTGGACAGATAAAGCCAAAATTGCCTATGTGATCTCCTTGTTGTCTGGTAAAGCACTGGCCTCGGTGTTACCTCTCTTGGAGATGTCCAGCCCAATACTTTCTACCCTTGCATACTTTAGGAAAACCTTCCAAATTTTTTTTCTATGAGCCTGGTCACACGGCTTCTGCGGCTTTAGATATTCTACGGCTTCTCCAGAAAGATCTGATGGTTGGAGAATACGTCAGCCAGTTTCGTACTCTCCCCTCTGAACTTTTTGGAATGAGGAGGCTCTCATGTCTGTATTTCAAGAGGGTCTTTTGGAGCGAATTAAAGATGGCTTGTTATCCTGCATCACGCCCACCACACTTGATTCACTCCTCTCCACTTACATATGAATAGATATCCGTCAACAGGAGAGAAGATCCGAGAGGAAGAAGGCGTCCAGTCCAAGACTTTCTATCTCTCCTCACCCTAAGTCTCCCGCCACCTCAACTGAAGAACCAATGTAACTAGGGAGAACCTGACTTTCTCCTCAAGAAATACAACAAAGGGTTAGAGACAACCTCTGCTTTTACTGTGGCGACTCTGGGCATACTCGTCTTCAATGCTCCAAGTGTCCGTGAAATGCTCACTTCTGACTGTCTTAGAGGAGGTCAGTTCAGGAGTATCTATCCGTTCCTCGAATCTCCGGGACTGTATATTTCTCCTGACACTTGTTCTAGGGGGTCGAGGTACCGAGTTTCTCGCTCTTCTGGACTCTGGGGCCGCAGAGAACTTTATTGTTGCCCGGGTGGTAAAAGAATGAGAAATTCCCATTGAGCCTCTTCCTGCTCCTACGTACCTCACTGTAGTAGATGGCAGCTGGATTCCTGGCGGAACTATTACATATCGCACACTTCTGCTGACGCTCAACATTGGAGACCACTCTGAGACCATCCGGCTCTTAGTTCTCGCTGAGGCTTCTTCTCCCTTGATCCTCGGACTACTGTGGCTTCAAGTCCACAATCCACATGTGGACTGGGTTACCTCCCAGATTCTCAGTTGGAGTTCTGCCTGCTTGCAGAAGTGTCTACCTAAAATTCTTTCTCAGCATCAAACTCAGCCCTCTAAAGATGCTCAGATTCCAGTTTAATATCAAGATTTTGCTGATGTATTCTGCCAGAAGGCAGCCGAGTCATTACCTTGGCACCGACCTTGGGACTGTCCTATCGATCTGGTTCCTGGGTTCACTCCTCCTCGTGGCCCTCCTCCCTAAAACCCAGGGTATGTCTAGTTACATTTCAGAAAACCTACGGGGCTTCATACGCCCTTCCACATCCTGCTGGAGCGGGGTTCTTTTTTGTAAAAAAGAAAGACGGAGGTCCATACTCCTGCATTGACTACCAGGGTCTTAATAATATCACCATCAAAATCCGGTACCCACTATCCCTGATTTTTTAAATGTTTCATCGAATTAGAGGGGTCCAGGTGTTCACAAAGTTAGATCTCCGAGAGGTGTATAATCTCCATTTCGGGGATGAGTGAAAAACCGCTTTTAATACCCAGGACAGGCACTCTGAATACCTCCTGATGCCCTTTGGACTCAGTAATGCCCCAGCAGTGTTCCAAAGTTTTATTAATGAAATTTTCAGAGTCCTCCTCAACCAGTCGGTTGTCGTCTACCTAGACGACAAACTTATATTTTCTTTGACCATAGAGGAGCATCGGAATCAGATCAGAGAGGTCTTATCCTGTCTACGTCAACATCAACTTTATTATAAACTAGAAAAGTGTATCATCAAAACTGAGGAGGTTGTTTTCCTTGGATTCATCCTGTCTGTGTCCGAGCTTCGTATGGATCCCGGCAAGGTTCAAGCCATCCTTGACTGGCCCCAGCCTACCACTACCAGAGGCATACAACGTTTTATTGGGTTCGCAAACTTTTACAGACGGTTCATTCAGAACTATTCTACCATCGTGGTACCCATAACTTCATTAACCTGGAAAGGGGCTAACTCGTCTAAGTGGCCGTCTGAAAGTTCCTCAACTTTCCTGCACCTCAAAGAGGCTTTCTCTTCTGCTCCTTTTCTCTGATAACCTGACTTTTCCTTGTCCTTCTTAGTAAAGGTGGATGTGTCATCAGAGGGTGTTGGGGCCATTCTTTTCCAAAAGTTTCCTGATGGGCATATCCTCCCATACATTTTTTTTTCCCGCAAATTCCAACCAGCAGATAGAAACTATGCCATTGGTGTGAGGGAACTCTTGGCCATTAAGCTGGCTCTGTAGGAATGGCGTTATCTCTTGGAGGGAGCCGTCCATTCTATCACGATCTATACTGATCATAAAAACCTGTTATACCTCCAGACTGCTCGCTGTTTCAATCCTCGTCCAGCCAAGTGGTCATTATTCTTTTCTTTTTTCAACTTTACCCTCTAGTTCTGACTTGGTACCAAAAATCATAAGGCTGATGCACTTTCTCGCTCCTTTTCCACAGAGGATTCCGAGGAAGAGAAACTACAATTAATCTTGAATCCCATCCAAGTTGCCTCCACTCAACTTACCAAGCTCCCTCCGCCTGGTAAAATGTTCATCCCTCAGGCTCTCAGATGCAAAATCCTTTTGTGGGCTCATGCTTCAAGGTTCTCTGGTCATGTCAGTATCAAGAAGACCCAAGCTCTTCTCAGTCGAAATTACTGGTGGCCAACTCTTTGCCAGGACACTACTGAATTTGTCAATGTTTGCACTCTTTGCACCCAAAATAAAGTCTCCCACAGATCACCTCATGGACCACTACAGCCCGTTCTGTTCCTAAGGCTCCCTGGACCCATTTGTTAATGGACTTTGTGACTGACCTTCCACTCTGCGACAAGTATAACACCATCTGGGTCATAGTGGACAGGTTTTCGAAGATGGCCCACTTTATCCCACTCCGAGGTTTACCCTCTGCTTTACTTCTGTCCAAGCTCTTCGTCCAGCACATATTCCGTCTTCATGGATGTCTCGAGGAGATCATTTCTGACCATGGGGCTCAATTCAGGCAAGGTTTTGGAGAGCTCTGTGTTCCAGTCTTCAGGTCAGATTAAAGTTTTTGTCTGCGTATCACCCTCAGACCAACGGGCAGACTAAAAGAGTAAATTAAGATCTGGAAACCTTCATTCGTCTCTACATCACCTCCTCCCAAGACAATTGGGTTGACTTTTTGCCATGGGTGGAATTTGCACACAACAACCACTACATTGAATCTTTGGATACCATTTAAAGGTAATGGGGTAGATCCTGAACAACGTTTGCAGTACGTTTGTTCGCGTAGCGAATTTTCGCGTACGTAAATTTGCTACGCTACCCTTAACACACCTCCTGCACGGACGTATTTTTTGAAAATACGCTACCCAAACCCTACCTTAACTTTTCCATACGTAACACAATACGTCCGCTAACGGGCGTACAGACTACGCGAACGTACGCAGCTTAGCACGCCCATACTGTACACTTTAAATACCCCCCCGCCTACTTCACGTAATTCTCACGTATTCGTTGCAAACGTAATTTTGGCACGCCCACACGTAATTACTTACGTTCGCAATACGTGAATAATCCTTACGTTAGAAAATACGCTACACGAATGTGCGCATGCGCAGTTCAATCAAAACTGCGAATTTACGTGTATAACACATGTAAATTCGCAGAAATGCGTAGTACAGGATCTGCCCCAATGTTTGGGCATCATCCTAAGGTTCCACCATTCTCAGCCCTTCCTGCATTCCAAGTTCCTGCAATCCAAGTTCCTGCGTCCGAAACTCTCTTGAGAAATTTTTCTTAATCGTGGAAGAGGGTGAGAACTTCCTTGTTAAAAGCATCTCGGCACTACAAGATCCAAGCTGATCGCAAAAGACATGCGGTACCTTTGCTGCGACCTGTTGACAGAGTTTGGTTGTCGTCCAAAAATCTACGTCTCAGAGTACCTTCAATGAAATTTGCACAGACATCCATTGGCCCTAGATAGCAAATGTCAGCAATCCTGTGGCCTATCTGTGCCTTGATCTTCCTCCGTACCTCCAAGTTCCTAATGTATTCCACATTACCCTTTTCAAGCCTCTTGTCATCAACAAATTTTACTCCCCTATTAAAAGACCATCCAAGGTCACTGGTACTTCTGAGAATGAGTATGAAGTCAAGGAAATTGTGTGTGTTCGTATCCGCCACGGTCATCTTCAGTATCTAGTAGATTGCAAGGGGTTCGGCCCTTATGAACGCGCTTGGATCCGCGCATCTGATGTTAAAGCACCAAGACTCATCAGGAAAATTCTAGCTAAGCATCCTTCCAAGGCACAGCTTAGGTGTCCAGAGACCACCTTTAAAGGAGGGGGTGATGTCACGCTTGGCGCAGATCCCACCACACTTAGCCTGTGAGAGGCCATCTGTCAGTGGCTCTCTTATGCCGCCCGTCAACCTGCTCTTTGGAGCTGCCACTCTCAGTATTGGCAGTCTCCTGTTAGCCCGTTTTGTCCATCGTTATTTCTTAGTGCCAAACACCACTGATCTCCGGTGTATGGGCGCCACCATCTTGCATTAGGGCACATGACCTGCAGCAACCAGTGGGAGTCTGGCCAGGGGAAACACATGATCTGGCTACCAAATCCAGAGCCAGGGCGCTCTATTTAAATCCTGTGCACTGACCCTTCAGTGACAGAACTTGGTTACTCAAGGTGCCTGGATCTATGCTGACGTGCTCTCTGCTATCAGTATTCAAGTCTTGCCAGTCCAGCTCCTGGTGCAATCCAATCCATTCCAGCTCCTGGTGCAATCAAGTCCTTGGATTCATCCTGTCTGGGTCCGAGGGGGCTTAGACTGTGTGTGGGGGACTTTAGGACCTGATTCAGAGATTAAAAATAAGAACTTAAAGTTACACCTGGGCTAAACCATGTTGATTTCAGGGGAGTCAAATTTCATTTGTTGCCACAGTATTATAGTTAAAAGGTGATGTTTCCCAGCTCAAGTCTAATTAGCAGTTTAAAAGTGAAGCTGATCAGGTATCTGTGTGCAATAAGTAAAAGCAAAGCATTCTCCCTGCATGCATAGAATAAAATTAACTTGACTCCCCCTGAAATCAACATGGTTTAACCCAGGTGTAACTTTAAGTTTGAATCAGGCCCTAAGAGTAAAGCTGCGGGGGAGGGGACTTAGGGTTAGGCTATGTGTGGAGGACTTAGGTTTAGGCTGTGGGGGGAACTTAGGGTTAGATTGTGGGGTGGGGACTTAGGGTCAGGGTTGGAGTTGGCCCAGCGAGTAAACAGCCTTATCGAAATAGGGCTGTTCGCAACAGAGATCCACACTGTGTTTTGACTAGGTGAAAGCAGGAAAACTCTCTCCACTAAGATAAACCACACAGGGACTTGAGAGAGGAAGCAACTATATTGTAACCTGACTAAGAGGGAACACCGGCCTGGGAACTCAGCCCTGTTTCTTTTGTAATGTCATTGATCTGGATGGGTGAGCATGTGTTCTGAGTCATTACACAGTCTCTCACTCAGCTCTTTGTGGAAACATAGCCTCCCATCTGAGGTGGTTGAGGCTAACGCAGTAAAACAGTGTAAACATGCTAGGTACAAATATAATGATATCCTAAATCTCAAACTAATTTGAAGTTAATAGAGTCTAGGGTCAGTATAGTTTTAAATAAACATCTGCGCAGACTAGATGGGTCATGTGGCTCTTATCTGACGTCACTTTCTATGTTTCTATGTAACATGTTCTCAATAAGATTATAAGACACAGAAGTTTATCAATATTCTAAAACTTACATACGTTCTAATGGAATTATCAATCAATAATATTATGTGAAAAAGTCATATTATACATAGACACCTTGGGACTGATCTAGACTAATGCCCGCTGCCAGAGTTACAGCGGGCACATGCATTAGATCAGCTAGTTTAGCCGATCTGCGCATGCGCCGGCAGATGATACCCAGCGTAGTTAGTAGTTTTCTTTATTAAGGATAGGGAATCTGTAACTGCAGCGTAGTTACAGATGAAGGGGCGTTAGGAAAGGTAGGCGGGGGAGGCAGGGAAATGAGGAAGGGAGGGCAGAGTTAGGATATTATGCACCCGTCCTGCCTCGGTTACGCCAGCTGAAGTTAGAGTAGCCTTTAGCCGGCGTTACCGAGTGCAACTACGGCAGGATGGGGGGAGTGTCAGGGTCTAGTGCATAGGAGGTATGCTGTGCGTTCGTATGCACAACGCCTCCTTGTAAGTCTGGATCAGGCCCCTTATTCATAACTTACCCCAAGAGCTCTTGGTGGCCCATTCTGAAACATTTGTCTAAAGGATGTCATGCTTTCAGGAGAAGCTGGAGAAGTGAGAGGGAGATCATGAGGTTGACTCAGTGGTGGCCTCCAAGATGGAGAACATTCTAATATCACTATTTTAGAAGTTGAGGGGACATCATATGAAGGGCTCAGTCCATGAAAATTCCACTCCACTGGATTGTGGGGGACATTAGCTATAGAATTCTCAGTTGGTCTATTCCATTGTTGAGAAATTGATGGAGTAAGTACCCTAGAAGCAGCCTCATGGACATTTTTTATTAACATAGATAGAGTACGATAAGCAGGAGGTGGAGAACCGTCATTCCATTGCTGATCAATAGGGGGAGCAGTGGGGGGTTATCCACACTAGGGAAGAGGTAGAGACTGGAAATGCAGGAGGTGTGTAACCAATAGAATCGTAGCCCTGGATGGGAATTTGTTCCACCGAAGAAGACATGACTGGAGATGACTGGAGATGGAGCAAAATTCAACACTGAAATGAAGGTGTAGAGATCGCCAACAGCAGAATGTCTAGGACACTAAAGAATGAAACACAGGACACAAATATCAGTGAATCTGTAGAACTGGCAAAATATTCATAAATAATCATTGCTAATTGCTCACTTACACTATACAACTTGTCCCAGCTACTTCCTGGTGAAGGTCAGTGGCAAACGCAGGATTTGGCAGGGGGGGTTCCAAATACCCAACGGACACACACACACATAAACACACACATATACACACCCCACAAGCACACCCTGCTGTAGAAATAAACATTTTATAAGCTGCTGTTAATGAATGAAGCACTTCTCTTACCTCCCTCATGAGATCCTCAGCGTTGTGCGGGCTGTCTTCTCTCTGCTTACTGATGTGATGCAGGAACATGAGGGTCATATGCCTGCATCACGCGTCTGTTACTTTCACAAGGAGGGGGGGGGGTGCGGGACACACTGACACTGAAAGGAATACTGAGAGAGCAGCAGGTCTCTTCCTGGGAGACATTGGAGGTGCCGATCATATACACAGAGCGGTTGCCACTCCGTGTACTTAGTTTGTGAGGGGGTTTCTGGGCTACTGGAAACCCCCCCTGGTTGCGCCACTGAAGGTTGTGCAAAATGGTTGATCAGGGGCTGATCCAGGGTTGGGAGCAATTGCATCAAAAACTTTAAGTTAGTGTTGGGCAACAAACATCGCCTCTTAATTCATATTCTGTGTACATTTTGACCCCTATCCAGAGGTTGGCGCTTCAGGACTATACGGTCGTGTCTGGATGAGGCTGCGAGTACATTTATAATGTGGAAGGTTTTTGTGGCATGCAGAGTATGGTCATTTTGTGTGTCTATGGATTGGGACCTTTATATTTATCTTACCACCTAAGTTCAACATAGTTCAGCTCAGGTGCAGATTTGCTCCATTGTTTGCTGTTACTTCCAGCCCCTCAGTATTTAGCCTTGTTAATAAACAGTGGGGCATATGTGGTGCCCCTGAGAGATGGTGGGAGTGGGGTGCATAGGTCTTGTGCTCTGTTTTGAGCACAGATTAGCGTGTGGGACATTGGGGTAGATCCAGAACTACGTGTGTGCGTACGTATTTTCGCGGTGCGTATTTTTGTACACGTAAGGTCGCTACACTCCCCTCGGCACACCCCTTGCACAGACGTATTTTCACAAATTACACGACCCAAACCCTACCTTAACTTTTCCTAACGTAACAGAATACGTCCGCTAACAGGCGTACAGACTACGCGAACGTACGCAGCTTAGCACGCCCATACTATACACTTTAAATACCCCCCCCCGCCTACTTCACGTAAAACGCACATATTGGTCACTAACGTAAATTTGGCACGCCCACACGTAAGTATT
>WWET01008783.1:4284-19640 GCA_011038615.1 Limnodynastes dumerilii
TCAGATAACTTTAGACATTCACATCAGTCCCTGCCCTTATTGGAGGTCCCTAACACACACAGACATACAAACATAAATTTTAGTCATCAGCCAATTAACCTACCTGTATATTTTTGGGATGAAACCAGAGGAAACCCACGCAGACACGGGTAGAACATACGAACTCCACACAGATAAGGCCTAGTCTGGAAATCAAACTCATGACCTCAGTGCTGTGAGGCACAAGTGCTACTCACCGAGCTACCATGCACACACTCACACACATACATACACCCCCCTACCTCACACACTGCAGTAGAAATGATAAATACCATAGTGATATTTATATATGAACAGTCTGTTAAAGCCTCACTATAAATTCAAAAGAGAAATCTATTTAAATAGATAGTAATTAGCACATAAGACAGCATAAAATATACAGCAATAATGATGGTAGACAGAAATTCACTTGAGTGCACAATGCAAAATCACACGCCAAAGGAATATGCGTGTACTAAAGCTGGGTACACCCTAGAAGTCTTAAGATGTGACACCTGAAGCTTTTCAGTGCTGGATCTGTCTTCCACCTGTTCTCTTCTCTAGATCCAGTAACGTCCTGAGACTCCACTGAATTCCATTTGGAATTACAGTAAACCATTAACGAGGGGCTGGTGTTTGCTGTAGTTGGTAGTAGTTGCTGGCCCTCTTTCAACAGTGTTACAGTCGGCAGCTGACTTTACATAGTGATTTTTTATTATTGGGAACAGGTAGGGCCTCTCTCTATATGTCACCAACGTCCCCCTTCCCAATAGCAAAATGTTCCCTCTCCGACATCAGGTAGAGAATAAGGATGGGCTGCGGTAACGTTAAGGTTAGGCCACAGGGCATGAAGGGTTAAGATTAGAGTTAGGCCACGAGACATGGAGGGTTGAAGTTAGGCTAATAGAAGGGGAGGGTTTGGGTTAGAGGAATATCTAACCAGTCGCTGTTGTGGTATTCACATCTCAACGCATCATATTCTTCTTTACAGCAGTCATAAAGGGACTACAGTCATCCCATTGCCCGAATACAATGTGTTGAATGCAGACTCATTGGAGTGTGGGTCACCGCTAGGAATGGCTCTATTTTGATAGTGCCGTTCTCTCCCAGCCTGTTCCAAACTCAATGAGGCATTGCAATCGATCCCCAGAGCACCGGAAGCGGTGCTCCGAAAAGTAAGCCGAAAAAACTAACCCCTCCCACAGCCTTACCCTAATACTCCTGTCTCCCTAGCCTGATCATAACCCTCCCTTCTTTATAGCCTAACCCTAACCCCCAGCCCCCCTTTCCCTGCAGCCTGACCCTCCCCTTCTATGGCTCTAACTCCCTCCCTTCCCCACAGCCTGAGCCTAATCCTCCCTTCCCCTCAGTCTGACCCTAACCCTCCCTTCTCCCTAGTCTGATCCTAACCATCCCTTCTCTATAGCCTAACCCTAAGACCCCCTCCCCATAGCCTGAACCTATCCCTCCCCTTCTATGGCCCTAACCATAACCTTCCCTTTCTAAGAGCTTAACCCTAACCCTAATCCCCCCTCCCAACACTAATAGTCCCTGGAGAGGTTACTCACCTCTCTGGAGCTGTCAGCAGCTGGTCCTGCAAAAATGAATGGGTGTGTATGGCATTCAGCACACTCACCCATTCCTAAAAAATGTTTTAAAAAGGCTGCATATTTGAAATAGAGACAGCCGAAAAAGAACTTTCGTCTGTCTCTATTTCTAAAAACCATTGTACCAGCAAACCCCGCCTGACATATCTATTACACCTGAATAAAAAGCTAAGTAATTGTACACACTCCAGATATCCCTAACCAAGCTAAGGAAATAATGATTGTTGTTGGGAATTAAACATTCCAGGTAACATCTGATATCTCTGCTCTGCCTCATCCCTGTGCTGAATTTTATTGTATGATTTTTATTTAATATCTTATTTTATTTTAGAAATGGAAGAAAAATGTGAGACAGAAGAAGAGTTTGAATGAAGAAAACCCAACCTCTGCACTAACTGTGCCGGGGGTCAAACTGCAGCTTTTATTTAGTAACACCCCTCCCATCCCCCCAGCTGGCGTGGCGCAACTCGCCATGATTTTCCATTGAGCATTCTCAGAACCGAAGAGCTCACAATCTCGCTTTATTCAGATCCGGCCATTTCCTGAGCTGCGGCGACTTGCGTTCTGAAAGGGCGATTCGTGGGAGGGAAGAGCACGTGGTCAATGTATAGTAAGGACGGGGCCCAAGCAATCACCCCCAATCCTGATCTGGTCACAGCTGTTGTAAAAGCCCTGTTTATGTCGACACATTTGCACCAGCCACAGGTCATGTCTAAGCCCAGAGGGGACACGTCACCAGCTATTTCTGCCTCTTGCATGTGTGTTATTTATTATTATTCTTTATTTATATGCCATGAACACCATTCAACAGTTATCAAAGTGCTGCTAAACAAAAATATTTTTTTTTCCCCACAAATTTTAAAGAAAAGACCTGTTATTTTAATGTTATCACATTTCATTCATCTCACTATTTATATTTGTATCCGTTGCGTGTGGCACTCCTCTCAGAATGGTATGGCGTCTGTGCCTTGGCTAGGTGCTTTACAAAAGACCAAAATATACAAGGAATGATGCTCGGCACTCGACGACTTTCAAATCAATCACAGAGTCAGCATTGTGGTAGATCCGACGTTTCAGAGCCTTTATTATAGCTTTTTCATCAGGGACAGTGTAACACGAGTGTTAACAAAAGTGCATTTAAATACCCTCTGGTAGAAGTCACAGAGCCCGCGCATTCACGCCTTCCGGTGGTCTACCCTCTGGTAGAAGTCACAGAGCCCGCGCATTCACGCCTTCCGGTGGTCCCGCCCCCTCACCGAGACGAATCGGCTCAGAGGCGTCCCACCATTGTCATGACACCACGTCAGGGCTCGGCATCCTGAGCAAACGGTAAACAGTGCAGTTTATCACACATCAACAGCGAATATGTAAGTGCAGCATAACATACATATACGCAAATTGTGGCCATATCTAAACATGCCAGTGTTAAAGCCGTAGTGCATACATAAAAACATTTTTAACGGTATACATAAAACCATCAGTATACTTAGGTGACAAGTGACAATGAAATGTGACAAGTTGCTATGTAGTGGGTTAAAACCAACAGCACAGAGAGAAGAGAGAATATATCACCAACATACACACTAATATAATCTATAGCTCATAAGAGATATGTGGTACAGGATAAACCTAAAATGTGCGGGCTCTGTGACTTCTACCAGAGGGTATTTAAATGCACTTCTGTTAACACTCGTGTTACGCTGTCCCTGATGAAAGAGCTATAATAAAGGCTCTGAAATGTCGGATCTACCACAATGCTGACTCTGTGATTGATTTGAAAGTCGTCGAGTCCCGGGCATCATTCCTTGACTATTTATATTTGTTTACATGATACATTACAGTGTAAATCCTCTGCACTTGCTCGGTGTATACAGTCACGCGGCTAAGGTTATGTGCCTTGTACCCGTATCCTTCGTGTCATACCTGACAGCGATCTGGAAGTATTGGTTTGTGCACCTCATGATGGCACACGCCACAACCACAATTGTTTCCCGCAAGTACGGTACGCACGCTGCATCATTTGGAAGAAAAAGAACACAAAAAGATTTAGAACACTGGGAAGGGTTCTTTACAGTAAGAGCAGTCATCAAGGAACTGTATTAGTAGATGCTGTCCATAGATTCAACCAGTGTGGGGCATTGGCCCAGATCCAGAGCTACATTTCCATTATGCTTCAAGGCGTAACGTATTTACTATGCACTCCCCTCGCTCGTACGTACTTTGGCCATTTTACGCTTGCCGAACCCTACCTTAACTTCTCAAAGCGTAATTACTGACTTAAGTAAAGGCTTCACATATGTAAGTGCCTAAGCACGGCTATACTGTACGATTTAAATGCCTCACCCCGCCTCCAAAGCGTAAATGTCCCTTTGTTCGTAGTTACGCTGTTTATACGAGGCTGGTATGTACATTCAGAGTTATGTGGCGTAACATCTGCCGTGTGCATGCGCAGTACATACAAAAGCGTTTTTACGTCACCGGCTAGCTCAGGATCTACCCCATGATCACCACAAAATTCTATTTTTAATAAGAATTTTTTTATAAATAGCTTAGATGGAATGCTGGTTAGTTCCCTTCTAATCCATCTAGCATTATTACTCTTACAGATGAATATTTCTTTTGAAGATATATATTAAAATTTTATTAAATATTTACATGAATTTTGTGATTTTTAAAGCATTAATGTTCAGCTGCACATATTACATGACTGCGTATCTTAAAAGTTTAGTACTGGGATCCTTTGGGGTTTCTTTTCTTTTTTTTTGGTTGGGGATTGTGTGAATTTCTTTATTGTGTTTGTATGTGAAATTTTTTCAATAAAAGAATTTTATATTAAACATCATAATTAAATATTTAAACGAAGAGCTGTCTTTCATTACTAATATTAAAGATCTTTCGTATGTAATTTGTGTTGACAATTTCATTATTGTTTTTATGAGGATAAAACAGCCAATCACACCATTAGACCTCAACATAAAATGTCTTGATTTTTAGATCTGCTTAAAAGGCGACAGATGGACCATATTCTGAGATCTGTTTTCACGTGGAGTTGCATGCGTATTTTTTAGGTACGTTTTAACTGTGCATGTGTAGTAACTTTTTGAACATAAGTTATGTAGAATATACACACGTATGTGTTTTAGGCGCGTGTATGCTGAAATGCAATTCACATGTCCGTGCCTAAAACACATACGTGTGTATATTCTACATAACTTACGTTCAAAAAGTTACTACACATGCACAGTTAAAACAAACCTAAAAAATACGGATGGGCGGGGTTGAAATACGTACTTGAAAATTGACATGATAGTGGGTGGGGGAAGGCATTTAAATAAACGCTTGGGGGCATGGATATAAAGCATCGCACGCACTGAAGGCAAGTACACACGTAGAGAACAGAGTAGTCTATGGAGGCGTAAGTCTACGATTGCACGGCCTGGAGAGGGGAGTGTTGGTGGGTGTTGCCTTGCTACATGTGTGTGTGTAAAAATGGATCTGTGAATACGGCCCAATATCTCCAAAAGCACAGGTGTGTAATAGAAGTCAGACAATCATAAACGTCCGACAGATTTAATGCTGGCACCTTGTTCTCTCAAACACAGTCACTAATTCGATACCTATAGGATAAACTATTGTAATGTCAGCACATAGGGCCTGATCCAGAGCTTCGAAATTGGCCGATTTCGAGCGAGCGTACGACGTTTTTTTGCGTATTTTTGTACGAAAATTCGCACTGCGCATGCCCAGTATGACAGCTTCCGGTCGGCTGGACGACATGAGCGTATAGCGGTCGTATGGTGTGCGAATTTTTCGCTCGAGGGGCGTGCGTTCAGTACGACGGTCGCCTGGGCGCTCGTTTTACTACAGGGAGGCGGGGATAGCCATTTAAATTGTACAGTATGGGCGTGCTAAGCCCGTACGCTCAGCGTATTATGTGCGAAAATTCGTACGGCCGACGGTAGTACCCAGTGTAGGGTATAGCCGCCGTAAGCAGGTACTTTACTATGGGAGTGTTAGGGGCGTGCATGTTTATTCGCACGGTCGAACGTACGCATTCGCCCGCCGTGCGAAATTTCGTAGCTCTGGATCAGGCCCATAATGTGGCTGAGAAAATAACTCCAACCTCAACCTTAAGAATAAACCCAACCCCAAAACTAATTCACAAATGTCATATATGACCAGATCAAGACAGTCGAAATCTCGTGGCTCCTCCTCACAAACTATCACCTATTAATTTTATCAACCAAAAATTTTTATTTCTCTATAGAGTCTGTAATATAAAGTTTTCGTTTCTTTGAGCTGATTATTTTTGCTATCTTTTGGTATTTGGTAATCTGGCACTGTATTTGACTCGCCGATACAGAGAAGAATTTGCTGAGCAGCGATAAGAATTTGCAGCAGTGGTGAGCGGGACACTGGAGCAATCAGGAGCAGAGACTAGATACAAGGGTGTTGACCTGGTGTCCTTATCGAAGTATTCTCACTTATGGTGTCCACTGCTTCATGTCGACACTATATTAATAAAAGAGATGATGACCCCACCACCCTTAGGTAGCCAGAGGAGAAAAATAAAAATATATGTCTATTTCAGTGCTGCTGATCGTGTAACTAGCCTGGAGATTCCTCATCCAACTCAGCCTATAGGAGAATATCTTTCCAAAAACCATAAGCTAGAAGCAACCAGGAACCAGTCTCACGTATGAAATGACGGGACTGTATATTAGTGGAGGGCCTGTTTATTGGTGGTAATATTAAGCGTTTGCATTGTATACCAAATTAGTGTTCAATGATGAGATAAGTGTACAGCTTTGTTATGGCTGCCTAGTATCTGTAATGAGAGGAAGGTGGTTGTCTATACTTTTATAGAGAGTCGATTTTATGTATATTCATAAAGGGAGTCATTGATATTGTGGTGGGTGCTAAAAGAGAATATCCACACCTGAGGAACTAATAAAAAGTAAAAAAAAAGTATATTCTTTGGGCCTGATCCAGACCTACGCCGATGCGCTGTGCTTACTAAAGCACAGCGTATCGGCGTTCACTTACCCCGACACTCCCATGCGCCGGGCATATGTCCTCCAGCGTCCCTACGCTCACGTTACTGCTGGTGGGCGGGGGGAGGTAAGTAAATGAGGGTGGGGGGGCGTGCTAAGCGGCCATACGCTCCTGTGCGAGCGTATGGCCCCTTCCTTACGCCGGCTGAAGGCTCCCCTAACTTCAGCCGGCGTAAGGAAGGGGCCATACGCTCGCACAGGAGCGTATGGCCGCTTAGCACGCCCCCCCACCCTCATTTACTTACCTCCCCCTAACCACCAGCACTAACCTGAACGTAGGGACGCTGGAGGACGTCCCCTCTAGCGTCCCTACGGCGCTGCAACGGACGCCCGATCCACGATCGGGCAACATCTGCCCGGCGCATGTGCAGATCGTCCTAGCGACGGCGGGCGTAGGTCTGGATCAGGCCCTTTGTAACTAATATGGTAACTATTATAATAAAATGTGATAAATATAACACAATACAAAGAAAGACAATATCAATTTAGTATAGAAATAATTAATAGTAAAACTCTGTTTGTAAAAACAACACTAGGTGGCGCTGGGCAACAAAAAATTTAAACGATTGACGTTGGAAAGCTTTTTCTTAATGAGTTCATGAGTAAGAGCATTGCAGGTATAAGACATTAGGGCCCAGATTCATAGCTGCGCTTCCGTCTTTTTTTTCAGATGGATACGCAGTCTATACATAAAAAAAACCCTTCCCCCGCTGTCCTCACCCCGCCGTTACAACATATATAAATAAATAAATAATACTGACCCGATAGGGGGTGCTGATGCTTGTAGAACTACAAGGACCAGCATACTCATGGATGCCAGGGCATACTGACACTTAGAGAAACACAAGCGCCAGCATGCCCTGCTATCCAGGTTCCACAGCGCCATGTCATTGTCCCCATAGTAGAAAATATACACTTATCTGCTCTGCTGGGGTCCAGTCTTCCCATGATGGGCAAGGTTATAAATATTAGCACCGGAATGTACTGTTTTCAAGACATGTTTTGCGACGTGACAAAATGATTTTTTTTTGCCAAGGATCCCCCCCTGGATTAAAGGCTTAGAAGACTGGACCCCAGCAGAGCAGGTAAGTGTTTTTTTTTTAATACTTATTTACTGTACTTTTTTTTTGTAACATTACAATGGGTGGCCGTAACATTTATTTTTGCTACTATGGGGACAATGATATGGCGCTGCGGGACCTGGATAGCAGGGCATGCTGGTGCTTGTGGTTCTCCAAGAGCCAGCATGCTCTGGCATGTATGAGCATGCTGGTGCTTGTAGCACTACAAACATCAGCATGCCCTATCGGGCCAATATTATTTATTTCGTTTTTATATGGAGATGGGGGGGGGCTGGGTTCATTTTTAATTTAATATAAGATCCCAGATAGGGATAACTGCGGTCAAAGCTGTTACAGCTCCGACTGCTTTTTTAATTTTTATTTATTAAAAGGGTCATTTTTGCTACGGCCAATTCAGAGGTACACCTCTAAATAGTACGAAACCCGGGTTTACCATCTTTTTTTTATTCTTTTTTTCTTTCAAATTCACCCATAAAATTACATTCATTCTGCAGCACAGTGCAACATAAAGCTTACATTCAGTGCGAGGCACAATAGGTCGAACAAAACAAATTTTCTTTTGTCTATAAGATATTACATTCAGCGCAAAATATGCAAGGCACAATAGGTCGGACGAAACACATTAACTTATATCTAGAAGATATTACATTCAGTGCAACATGTGTAAGGCACAATAGGTCAAATCAAACAAAGTAACTTTTGTCTATAAGATATTACATTTATAACAATTCAAGGTTAAGTACTGTCCGGATTTATACAGAACAAGGGAAAACAGTATAACCCAACCCATGGCATCCTAAATTATAATCTATCCAGCCGTATTATATCAGAAGGGATTATGTCCTGATAAAAGCTCTTGACTATACCAAGAGGTAAGTTGGAAGCATTTTCAGAGCAAATCTTTATTGTTCTCGGGGAGTTTGCGGATATAAGGGAGCCATACATTCATAAAGGTATTTGTTTTATAATCTTTTCCAGAGCTCGTTTCTGTCCAGTCCATTTGAAACAGAAAGGCAATGCGGCTGGTGGCCATTCCTAATCGAGGTGGCCCAGTTTCTATCTATTGCGATAGAATCGCCTTTTTCGAGGCAGCAGCCAAGTAAAAAGTCTACAAGATGTCAATGGCAAAATATTCCAAAACTCCCATTCTGCTGTTAGTACAAAAGGTCTTTGTAACCGATCTTCAATATAAATTTGTATTTCCTTCCAGAATTCTTGGATGACCGGCGATGCGCATAAACAATGCAGTAAATCTGCATCCTGGGAATTGCGGCTTTACCACCTTATGGTGCCCTCGCTTCCCCGCTGGTCTGTGTCTCCATCTCCAGCAGGTATGGGACTGTTTTTGGTTTAACTCTTCCTTGTAATTATCATTATACTTTATTGTGTATTCTTATATTTTTAGTTTGTAAATACATTTTCTAGATCTGTTCCTTTACATAAACCCTTTGGGGAAATGCTGATCACATAGATGGAATATTAAGCAGACCTTATAATGGAGGGACCAACGTTCATCCTAATGATTAAGATGCAATTCTCCTCAGCTTTACATGAAACATCGCGGCTGGGACTTATTCCCTGAAGTCTTTATTATAGTTGTATTCCCAGCGTCTGGTTCAGGACACATCAGGGCCTTTATATACATCTGTGTTTTTACTTTTCTGGTAATGACGTCTGCTTCAGCTGTTCTAGAAGCTCTGAGCGCAGTGTAGATCCAATGCTGGATCCCCGGTGGATCCAAACACCTGTGCGAAGTTACCATAGCGGGACCCTACCTTAAGATTTCTGCTCTGTCTTCCATTCTAAATAAAACTCTAGCATTAAAGCTGGTCAGGATCTGTGTGCAATAAGCAGAAGCCAAGTATCCTCCCTGCATGCTAAGAATAACATTGATTCACTCCCCCTGATATTCCACATGGTTTGGCCCAGGTATAACTTTCTACCTGTTTTCCTCTTATTTTCAAACTCTGGATTCGGTTCAAAATTGTTACACAGCTCTTATTCACCAATTGTTAAATATCAGGAATATTTGGCAGGATAATAACCAGTACAATGGTATAATATATATGATCGGTTAAAACATAAACACATAGAGCAGTTTTGGGGGAATAAAGGGTTTATTTTGGGGCACAGGGGAAAATAAGGGGTGGTAGAGGGTCTTTATTGATTACAGGAAGGATGGCAGGGGGGGAGCAATTGGAGGAGGAGGAGGAGGAAAAGGCAAGGAAAGGGACTGGGGAGAAACAGGTGCAGGAGGAAGAGGAGGGGGTGGGGGAAGCAGCAGGTAAAAAGGCACGGGAGGAGGGGTAGGTGGTGGAGTGAGAATAGGGGTAGGTGGTGGAGTGGGAATAGGGGTAGGTGGTGGAGTGGGAATAGGGGTAGGTGGTGGAGTAGGAATAGGGGTAGGTGGTGGAGTGGGAAGATGAAGTGAAGTGGATGGTGGAGTTGCAGGCGCTGGATTATGCTGCACGTTAGCAGATTTTTTACGTATGGCATGATCTGGAAGAGATGGAAAGACAGTTTAGGATCTGTGAT
Source organism: Limnodynastes dumerilii (assembly GCA_011038615.1). Lineage (NCBI taxonomy): Eukaryota > Metazoa > Chordata > Amphibia > Anura > Limnodynastidae > Limnodynastes > Limnodynastes dumerilii. The sequence continues at coordinate 14,581 of WWET01008783.1, forward strand.
GTGTAGAGTCTATTTTACATGATACAGATATATATGTATTATGTATTACATAGGAACATATGATGTTGTTGTGGTTTAATATAAAGAACAATAACATGGACATCGGATATTCTTACCTCTGCGGAGCCGGCTTGATTTGATTTTTTTCCTCATAATCAAGCTAAAAAAATGATTTAAAAAAAATGATGAATAATCTATGAATGGATAATAGTGCAGACAGCATGGCAGAAACTAGTGTACGTGACCCTATTCATTATAAGGTGCTTCCTTCCCATCCCTCCTGTCAGTCTCAGTGATGTGTAATAATCGCTGTATTATAGATACAATGTGACATTATTAATCTAACAATGTGACAGGAAACAGGCGGCAGCTCCGACCACAGAGCACATGGTGGCCTGGACCCGGCCCAATATTATTACCCTTTATGCAGTGCTGACCTATAACCCGGAACTGTACAATGACAGCCCTGAGAGCCCATAAATACCACACAGCATGTAAATGATGATAGGAACTTACTAGATGACGAGGTAGAACAAGGTCGTCACAAAGACACCAGTTGCTGCTCCGATAGTCACTGTGGTTACAAGAGACATGAAAGAAAGAGAAACATGTAATGAGCTTTCAAATAGAGGGAATACAGACAGTAACAGGAAAGCAGAGCGGGGCCCTGCAGGTGGATGGATGGTGCTCCTGGACACCCTGTCTCCGGCCACACAGCTGTCACTGGGAGCCAGCATCATTTCCTAGAGGTGGCATACACCCCCTCCCTCCTTTACCAGCTCTTTACCTGCTAATGCTGCGGCCTAAGACAAGTGATGTCACAGCCCAGTGGCCCAATTCCTGGAGGAGCGGCTGTCACCCCCTTCACAGGTAAAGAGCTGCCGGCTGGTTCTCCTCCATGCCAGTGGCCATTGCTTCATAGGGGTATAACACAATAATTGGTGATCTTACTCATTATGGGTCTCACATTCATAGTGTCCTAGGACAACACTTAGCTTCACCTTACAGCAATGACCATCACAGGCAAACTACAACTCTCAGCATGCTCCATCTGCATAGGCTTAGCTGAGACCTGGAAAAGCATGACAGGACTTGTAGTTTCTCATTACCTTGGTGGCATGGGTTGGACCTCTCTATGTGTAGTCAGTATGTTGCCCGGGGTGATAGACACCATCAATTTACACATTTATTTCTAAATCATAAAGCATGAAGACACGGAAAATACCTGAATATTGCCAGCTCCAGGTCCCCAGGGCTGGGATGTAGGCCAAGGTAGGTGCTATAAAGAGAGACAATACAGGTTTTAGTTATTAGTTATAACAAATGCAACTGGTATGGGGACAATAAGAGTATTTCTGACCCCCGTCCCCCTCCTCTCCCCTAATATACATCCTACCCTCAACATGACCCCTTCCACCAGGTACACAATACTCCACTCCTCAGCTTCCAACTGTCACTCATCTTATTTTAATGAACTAACTGAAAAATATTGTTTATGCTTTCCTTTTTCTCCACAAGATGGCGCTGTGGTCAAACAGATCTACTTTGAAGTACTTTCTAAACATACTGTTTTCTAATGAACAATTGTTTTTATCCAGGATTATTGAAGATCTTTGAGACCTATAACACACAAAGTATTTTTTCACTTAATAAAGGAGTGCAGTTACATTTCTTTGACATTTTTGTTGACATTTGATTTCATTTAAAGCTCAAATTTTAGAGTTTTGTCTTATTTGAGGGGAAAAGAGTGGAACCCCCCTCTATCTTAAGGTGTTATAACAGCTACCCGGAAAGGTTTGTTGTCTTTTATTGATAGTTGTCATTTGTAGATAGAGTTATGATGGATAGTGAGCACACCCGCACCTACAGATGAAGTCAGCTACAGGATTCCTCTATAATTACACCGCCTCCAAAAACTCTCTCCAAACTCTGTTAGATTTAGTTATTTCCAAAGTCCAGATTCTGCTACATATAATTGATATTAAAGCAGTATGTCCGACTTGCCATCAACAGATACCACTTTAGCAATAAATTAAATGTATCAATAGTGTCCTGGGGGATTGAAAGGGTCACCTTAACGCGTTTCTTCATTCCAAGAATGATTTCATCTGGCTGACACATGGTACCATTTAGCTAACACTCCTTTTCTATGCTTTTCATTAAATAAATAAACACATAAATAAATAAAATAAAGTGGACCGATTTTCTTGTTTTTTTTGCTATAAACTTTGGAAATGCTGAAAGTAGAAGTCTGTTTTCAAGGATTGCCAACCATAAAGGATTGAGAACTGTATTCACACTTAGGAAAGCTTTAAGAAGGTGCACATAAGCATATATCTGAATCTATCTTAATGCTCGCTCCCCCTATGTTTAAGAACTTAAGAGTGAACCAGGGCTTCCTTAACGTTCTGTTCATATACTTCTTAAGGAGAATACGAGCGTTCTATCCCCTCCCCCGCTTCAGACACATGCATAGGTCATTACAGTCAACATTAAACTCTACTACTCTACTCTTACACAACGTATTTGGGCATGTAGCTGAATTAAACGTAGTTGCAGTGTCTAGGGGCCATAATTGCTTGCAACCCAATGGCACCGCTTTTAAATCGAACGCTGCCCGTCCCACTTTTAGAAACACATTCACGGAACGTATGCAAAATTCTTATTTCATTTGCCTCTGGATCAGGCCTCGATTGGGGTCCGGATAATGTGTTCCTTAGCTAGCGTACAGAAGTCAGATGGTGTTAAGAAAACCAGATATTAAGCAGTTATTTAAAAATATTTAAAAACACAAAAAATTTAAACAGTATATAAAATCATTGAAAACACTATAAGCAAGCAGCTGACTGATTAATGTTATATTAAAACTGATATAATGACACCCTAAAATTGCAGTAACAATCTTATTTGTGAAATATATCTCGCTGCCAACAACAATGGATAATGATTCCCCACAGATAATATTGCTCCTATATATTATATATTATTATAAACAGCTTATTTATGTAGCGCCAGAAATTGTTAACAAAGCTTTGAACATTATATCATTCACATCAGTCTCTGCCACTGTTAAAGCTACACAGTAAGATCCATAAAACAGACATACATGCACACACCAGCAGTCAATTAACCTACCAGCATATTGTTGGTGTGAGAGGAGCACCCTGAAGAAACCCACACAGACACAGGGAGAACATACACACTTCACTCAGGCAAGACCTACTCTGGGAATCGGACTCATGACCTCAGCGCTGTGAGACACAGGTGCTACCCACTAAGCCAAAAGAAGAGAAAAGGTGAACCAAAGTACACCTAGGTTGGTTAGTCTGGTGTAAATAAAGCAGCTGTTGGTAGGGGAAAGTTTACCTACTTCTCCATATAGAAAGAAAACTCAAGAAAAAATTCCTGTTAAGGAATAACCACAGTGCTACAATTAAATAGAGATAAAATAAATATATAATTCAATAATATATGAAAATTCACTGTACCGAACAGCAGAATGAGTAAAAAAAATCAGAAATTTATTATTAACAGATAAGTCCACAATGGACTAAAAACCACAAACACGACGAACAATATAAAATTGGTGTGTGCAGCTTATAATTCAACACACGGAGATGTGAGCATGAATGTGCTCATGAGTTAGTGAGAATGGTATGAGTTAAATCGACGGACATTTGGTAACAAGAGATAATGTATACAACTCCGTACAGTTAACTTATGATGTTGCTCCTGATATAGTGCTGCAGTATGGTGGAGAAATGAATGGTTGACCGATATGTGCAGAAAGACAGGTGAATAGTCCATTGTGGACTTATGTGTTTACTAATACATTTCTGATTTTTTACTCGTTCTGTTCGGTACAGTAAATTTTCATATTGGTGAATTATATATTTATTTTATCTTTATTTAATTGTAGAGCTGTGGTTACTCCTTAACAGGAATTTTTTCTTGAACTACCCACTAAGCCACTGCACTGATGTATAGCCCAAACTTATATCTAGTTTAATAATATTAAATTACCATTAATGCAAGAAATAATATATATATATATTTTAAATAATATATTGACACCTGTCAAAGTTCATATGAGACATATGTGGGTGGTTGAGCATCCTTAATATTTCTGATACTAATAACCATGTCTGTGAATGGTGTATTGTAGATGGGTAATCAATGACAGCACCCCCAGCCATTATTAAATGATTCTGCTTGGGTGAGCAGTGTTATATTCACGTTAAGTCATGTTGACCCTATAACTCATGGCATATATAAGTCTAAAGGAGTTAATAGCGGCACTGAAATAGTTGTTCCTGTTATAGTGAAGTGAAAGTGAGGATAGATGTGGCGGATAAAGTGACACATGTAAACATAGCGGCCCTGCCAGCGTCACGTCCGGGGGGGCGGAGTCATCGCTCAGGCCGGCGCTCGGAGCGTGCAGAGCGGGTTCAGAGAAGCGCGAGTGCGTGGACTCCGGACAGGTCGTAGGCCCGCTGTGCGGGGGGGAGAGCGGGACGGGCCCAAAACACGGGTGTGGAAGCATGGCGGAGGAGGGCTGACACACAGGCGGCAAGAAGAAAGGTGAGGGAAGCTGTCAGGGGGGTGACAGAAGAAGCGCCAGCTGCAGGGAGGGGAGGCTGTTATTATAATGTGTAGGGCTGGGAGAGGATTATTAGATAGATAGTATCTATCTATCTATCTTTGTATGCAAAAGTTACACATTTATACTACATCAGGGGGGCTCTTAACTATTAACTCTTAAATAGTTGAGAGCTGCGGTACTTTACTATTGTACATTAATAAAAAGTTCCCCAGTGCTGTTTAATAGTCCACAGTTTTGCACATTCCTTTTGCCCTACTGTAGTGCCATAACTAAGAGGTCCTGCACCAGGTGATCATATCTGTATACACACTAAAAATGATCCCTCCCAGGTCATCATTCCCTCCTGCTTGCTTACATCATTCATAAATAGGTCTTGATCATCACTGATATTGTATAAAAAGCAAGTGCACCCCTGCCATTGTCTTCCTGTATGTATGTATGTATGTATGTGTGTGTG
>WWET01008784.1:0-21385 GCA_011038615.1 Limnodynastes dumerilii
TTATGATGTATAAAGATCTGTATTATGATGTCAGAAGGTATATCTATTGCGATGTAAGAGCAGAGTCTAAGCCACAGACCCGGGCTCACGTGTTGATACATGCGAGACTGCGGCCGGGACTCAGCTCCTCCTCGTTGGAGACCACGAGGACACATCACCCCACGGTTTTAAATAATTTTGTTGTTAATACCAATAAATTTATTGTGAAGTATTCGGGCCCTGACATCATCTATCGGAGCAGAGGAGAAGGCGGAGTCTTTTTTGTTTCTAGGGACGCATTCTATGGTCCCTAGGGGAAATCCCTATATGAAGAGTGGAGTGGATCTTAGGGCCTGATCCAGCGCTACGAAAATTCGCACGACGGGCAAATGCGAACGTACGCTCGGGCGTATCAACCTACACGCCCCTAGCACTCCCATAGTAAAGTCCCTGCTTACGGCGGCTATACCCTACACTGGGTACGACCGTCGGCCGTACGAAAATTCGCAGAAAATACGCTGAGAAAATACGCTTAGCACGCCCATACTGTACAATTTAAATGGCTATCCCCGCCTCCCTGTAGTAAAACGGGCGCCCAGCCGACCATCGTAAAAAAAATACGCCCAGCGAGCGAAAAATACGCTAACGATACGCCCGCTATTCGCTCATGACGCTCGGGCGACCGGAAGCTGTCATACTGGGCATGCGCATTGCGAATTTTTTGCCGAAAATTCGCATACGCTCGTCGTACGCTCGCTTGCGAGCGTTGCTCTGGATCAGGCCCTTAGACACAAAGAAACCTTTATGAGCATATAACAAAGAATACTTAATGTGAGTATTTTGGTGCTTGAAAGGTGGAGGAGAACTGTTTCATCTTACTACACATAAAAGCTTCCCTTGTTTCCAAGCGGATCGGAGCAGGAACGAGGACATCCAAGAGAGGATCCCCCGGCAAGGCTATTAGTACTATACAACATAGACATACAAGAGTATCAGAGGGTGAGTGTGCCTTATAGCCGGGACCAGATGGGAGAGGGATTGAGTAGAATTTGCTGCACGATTGGTCTTTTCTGTCTGTTTGTTTTTTCTGGGAGAACTTCAAATTACAGACAAAAAGGATCCTTTTGGAATATATATTGAACAAGATTCGATTTATTGACTGTTATCCTGAAGGATTCAGAACTTGTAAGAACTTTTTCTCTTTGTTATTTTGTAAATAATATATATTATAACAGCGCCACTAGGGTCCCATTTTCAGATATTTATATGTATTATGATGTCAGAGATCTGTATTATGATGTCAGAGATCTATTTTATGATGTCAGAGATCTATTTTATGATGTCAGAGATCTGTTTATGATGAATAAAGATCTGTATGATGATGCATAAAGACATGTATTATGATGACAGAGATCTGTTTTATGATGTCAGAGATCTGTAATATGATTTATAAACATCTGTATTATGATATCAGAGATCTGTATTATGATGTTAGAGATCTGTATTATGATGTACAAATATTTGTATTATGATGTCAGAGATATGTATTAAAATGTATAAAAATCTATATTATGATGTAAGAGATCTGTATTATGATGTAAAAGATCTCTTTTATGATGTCAGAAATCTCTTTTATTATGTCAGAGATCTTAATTATTCTGTATAAATATCTGTATTATGATGTCAGAGATCTGTATTATGATGTACAAAGATTTGTATTATGATGTCGGAGATCTGTATTTTGATGTCAGAGATCTGTATTATGATGTCAAAGGTCTATGTTATAATGTCAGAAATCTCTATTGTGATGTCAGAGATCTCTTTTATGATGTCAGAGATCTGTATTGTGATGTCAGAGATTTGTATATGATGTATAAAGATCGGAATTATTCTGTATAATGATCTGTTTTATAATGTCAGAGATCTGTATTATGATGTATAAAGATTTGTATTATGATGTCAGAGTTCTGTATTACGATGTCAGAGATCTGTATTATGATGTATAAAGATCTATATTATGATGTCAGAGATCTGTATATGACATATAAAGATCTTTATTATGATGTCAGAGATCTGTATTATGATTTATAAATATATGTATTATGATGTGAGAGATCTTTATTATGTTATGAGAGATCTATATTATGATATATAAAGATCTGTATTATGATTTGCCTTGAAAAAGAACCATAGCAGTTTGAAACACGTCGTTGTGGTGTCTATTGTTCCTGTCTGTATACTGGTGATCCACCTGATTAATCTCTGCAGCATCGTTCCTTCGTCTTCTACCCGGGTATCTGTCATCCAGAGAGAACAGTTCTAAACTGCCTTAATCTATCTAAAGAGAGAGCCGGAGCCCAGCGGGGAGCGGGGATTCCCCTTTCGACACATTCAGAGCTTTTGTTAATGTTTCCGTGGCGACGGCCACGTGGCAGCTGCAAATATCTTGGCGTCTCCTCGGTCCTTTGAATTTTCAAGCACCTTTTCGTTATATTGTGTGGCCATTAACTGTGAGTGACTTAAATCTTGCTAGAACTTGGACTAATTGGTCGAATTTCAGGAGATATATTTGCCGTTTTATGAACCTTCTTCTCTAAGGACCATACTGTACTTTTACTTGCTTCACTTATATTAGTACAAGGATCATTATATCTTTTTAATTAGGCACTCAAAAGACTGTTTTTTACACAGATATATTTTTTATTTTTATTGTTATTCACTTAATTGTTTATAGTTTTATTGTACCTTAAGCATGTTGCACTTTATCTCAGAAAAAGCAGCAGGCTATATTCTGAGCAAGGTTGTGATACCCAATCAGTACTTTTGTTTTTGTTATTATATGTTGCACTTTTCAGCACTAAGCAACTTGTTTTAGGAGCTACATTTAGTTACACCCAGAGTGAGTTTTGAATATACAGTCAACATTTTATTATTCACCATATTTAAACATTTTTTCACTGTTTTATTAGATAGATTTTTGACACTATATATTTTATTATTTTCTAGCTCTCACTCACTATCTTTCCACAGGTACTTTAGTCCTTTTTGAGGGAATTGGAAGTATCCCTAGGTGTGGTTAAGCTGCTTTTTGTTAGGTTTTATATTTTTATTATTAGAGCGCCCTTGTCTCCCATAAATATTTAGTTACGATATCTGAGTATGAAGAAATATATTGGAAGGATGTGGTATGGTATAAATAGCTTTACTATTCTTTGAAATAATGTTGGTGTTGAGACAAAATCTCCCTTATCTAGTATTCTCTTAAGGATTCCATCTATAGATTTTGTACTTTATCTATTTATTGTATATAAGGACACTGTGGCTTATACCGATTATTCCATCATGTAGTTTAACAAAACAACAACTAAAATGACTATATAGTCTTTACGAGGTTAAAGTGCATTTATGTATAACACAATAGCCCAATATTGGCACCTCCTCTGTCTTTGTCTTCTCTTTTATTTTATCTTTAATATTTTTATTTTTATTTTATTTTTTTATTTTTTTGTTTGGGCTCAATTTATTAAAAATGCCCAATTAATTGTGTAACTATTTAAGATCTATAGACCTTATTATATTATGTATGCCATTCACTAATAGCTTCTTTACATAAATCAGTATTGAAATTTTTTCCTAATTTATAGTTATTTTTAATATGTAAATACGACTAACCACTAAGAGTTAATTAAACACTGGTATCAATCAAGATCAGGCTTAAATAGGAAATCAGACCTTAGCACTTTTACTTAACTCCTGAGGAAGCTACTGTGGTAGAGAAACGCGTAGAGGACCCCTATCTATTGTTTCTCTGCACCCCCTTTCAACTGGTCTCTATCTGTATCTAGACTTTATCTCCGTGCTATTAGGCTTGACATTAGTATTTGTCACATCAGAGTTCCTTTACATCGTCAGCTATTTGATAATCGGCCCACTCATTGGAGACAAAGCAACACCTATAAGTTTTCTTGTCTGGAGCATACCTACAATAGGAGTACTCTCTTCACGAAAGCACTTCTGACCATACCGCGCTGGTTGGTGGGGGGCGCCTACGGCAGAACAAAGGTCTGGACTCCCGTACATTGTAAACAGCTCTCAAATAATCCAGTTGCTTTTAGATCAGCTGCTCCAGTTCTCACCACAATATCCTGCTATATGGTGATCCACAGAAGTTTACGTCCGGTGAGCTATTTGATTCTCTATATTTCTCTCCAGCCATATAAGCTAAAAGCTACAGCATTAGTTATTCACCTTTTTTGCTATAAGAGAAACTGTTTATGAATCACGTATATCTCAGTGCTGTTGCTTTTCATGACCAAAGGAACTGAACAATATATAACACATAATTTCAATATAATAGTGCATCAAATCAGCACAAGAGACATACATTGCATTTACCAGTTGAGCCCAGTAAACACTAAACCGCACTCTAGAAAGATTCTGTGCGGCTAACTAATTATCTTAGGCTGCCTTATCAACAGCCTGAAATATTTTGGTGTTCAGAGGTCAATTTTATATATAATTCATCTAATTTGTATTTTTATTTTTAATCTTTATTTTATATGAATAAGTCTATATGAACTGCTTTGATGTCTATACTGTATATTTATTTGTCTAATGTCATATCATAGTTTATGATATTTATAAACTAGCCTTTAACTTTACGCTAAATAAAATTTTAGATCCCTGAAGCTCTTCATTTTTTTCAATTTCTTTCACTGAAGTGCTTGGTTTGTTAAACTGTGCATGTCCATTGCAAGCATGGATGGCAGGGCTCAAGGACAATTTCTTGTACCAATTTTCATTATGGGCTTTGCCTACCTTGCTGTATTGGTGTAATTACTACTAGCATGTTACTCAACCTTCAATCCCCTGTCATGACCTGAGGCTTGAGATTTCCAGGATGATATTCAATTCTGATAATGTAGCATTTCCTCTTTGTTTTCCTGTATTTCACATTGAAAACAGCTTGTACTTGGGGTAAAGCTGGCCACGCACTAGAGCGATTATCGGCCCAAACGCACGATTATCGTGGATTGGGCCAAAAATTGCTCAAGTGTGTGGTGCAGATTTATTTGGAAACCTGCGATAAAACGTTTTAAAAAACACTCACCCGCGATTATCGCATCTTATGGGAATCTTAAATGATTATCTGTTATCGTTGGAAAAATCATGCCGTGTGTGGGCATTTTCGATAATCATTTAAGATTTCCATAGGAAGACACAGCGCAGCAGAACCCCACATGCTTATAGGCTGCAGCGCTATGTCTTCTCTCCCTCTGTCTGGCTATACAGCGCTGTATAGCCAGACTGAGGGAGAGAGTACACAGCGCTATATAGCGCTGTATAGTCAGACTGAGGGAGAGAGTACACAGTGCTGCAGCCTGTCAGCATGTGAGGCTCTGCAGCGTTGTGTACTCTCTCCCTCAGTCTGGCTATACAGCGCTATATAGCCAGACAGAGGGAGAGAGGACATAGCGCTGCAGCCTGTCAGCGTGAAAGCTGTGTCTCCTGTCAAGATCGTCAGGAGACCCAGACAATCAGAGAGAGACTGCAGCCAACCAATAGGCTGGCTGCAGGCTCTACTACAGAGATTATCGCCCCAGTGTATGGGGCCGATATCAGGACTTTTCCCCAGGGGAAAATCGTCCCTTTTATCGGCAGCCACATGCTGGGAGCGATAATTGCTCTTGTGTGTGCCCAGCTTTACTCCTAAAATCTATTGACTATATTGTTTATATATATTTAACTGTTTGGCAGAATTGCTCCAAAAGAATCCAGAATTTGGATACATCTTTACCTAAAATGAACTGATGAAGTTGCCATATGACTAGTTTGCATCATAAGCATTTTGGAGAGAAAGAATTTCAGATGAATGGTTGTTAAAAGCAGCCTGATATCTCTGATACATTAAACTAGTATTACTGCCATTTATTAAAACTTTTTCTTACAATGAAAACAGCTTTAACTTGTAGTAACTCCTACAATCTATTGCCGTGACCTGAGTCCTGAGTTCAGGTTGATGATCAATTCTTCTAATGTAACATTGGTGTAGATCCAGACTTAAGTACAACAGCGAATTTACACATACTGCATGCGTAAAATTGTCTGTTTGTACATTCTGCGCATGCGCACGGCAGATGTTAAGCATCATAACTAACAAGTTTGTAACTATGTACAAAGGAACGTGACATCCCTACACAAGCAGAAAATATGCAATTTAGGTGGAGGGTGGCATTTAAATTGTACAGTATAGGCTGGATTAACAGTTACGTACAAGCAGATACATACGAACGCAGATACACATGGAAAAGTTATGGTATGGTTTAGAACTTGTAAATCAGCTGAATTACATGCGTTTGAGGGGAGTACCCGGGGGAAAGTATTATACTTACGAGTGCGTAACTACGCTACGCAATCGTACTTAAAGGCAACTTAACTGGATCTGGCCCATTGTCTATTTTTTTTCCTTTCTTTTACATTGAAAAGAGCTTTTACATATAGCAACTAATGCAAATTATTATTTATATTGTCTATATTGCCTATTTTTCAGCTTAAAATTTTTTCAGAGCAGCCACAAGTGTTACATTAGAAGAATTGATTAACAACATGGAAATCCTAGGACTGAGGTCACGAGGAAAAGAAAATTAGCCATCTATTATCTACTGATGAGAAAGTTGAAAGAACATATGAGAATATTAGACTAGCTCTTAGCCAAAAGAGTGAAACAGACTTCCAAGCATCAAGATGTTGGTTTCTAAAATGTAGATTGCAGAAAATTGTTTGAGAGACATGCAAGGAGTGAGCAGTGGTGGTCTATAGGTATTATGAGGATGAGGAGAAGAGATATCATGCACGTCAAATGATCAATCATTTCTAAGGTGGTGCAAAATAATTTTTTCATTTTCTTATTTACCCAATTATCCTTTTTCTTGCTTCTACTAATTTACTTCACTTACTTTCGCTATTTCTACTAGTCTATTTCTTTCTGTATCAATCAAAACATTCTATAGGTCATATAGTTTGTTAAACTTCCAACCTACTTCCCACATATCCCATTGGGGGTTGCTTTGCTATAGCTGGAATTTTATTGCTGCTAAGTATATTTTAATGATGTCAATAGCAGATTTTGTGAATAAATATGTTTTAAATGGATTACACTATATTTTCTCCTACACTTGTTTTGCATGCTTGAGAGATACAAGAACATCAAGGAGACCAAATAGCAGCCACTTTTATTCTGTTTGCCTGCACAGCAACCATTGAAAAGATACTATATAGAGACTTGGGTTGATATTTTATTCAATATTTACTTTTTTCCCATATATTGTGTATGTTGGTTAACATAAATAAGTATATAGCGTTATATGTATATAGGCTAGCTGAATTTTATTTATAGCACAATTGATTTTAGTGTTATCTGCATATAGGGCCATGGTAGACTGACAGGATTGTCAGTTACACTCTGTATATTACCATCTCTGTTTCTCGTATAGGGATATAAAGTCACTATAGGTATTTGAATTTAGGGGATAGAAAATTGCTGATTTTGATGATTGACAATCGTTGATTACTTTTGCACACACAGAAGCGCAGATAGGTGGAAGGAATATATATTTTTGTATATTTTTGTATATTCCAACCTACTTGTCTGCTACTGCTGTGCCACACTATATTTCATAGATGTGCTGTATTTTTTTAAATTGCTATGCATTTGTGCTGATGCTCTATCGCTTAGTTTAACTGCTGCAACCTTTAACTATACTGTTGAATATAATAGTGTGAGGTGGTCCAAACTGAATATAAATGACTGAAAATAAATGTTATTGGTATTAATAGCAATGTAGAAGCAAAAAACATACAAATTACATTCAACAGATTTGATCAATTTAAAAAAAAATATCCAAAACCAAAACTAAAACAATTTAGTGCCAAAACCAAAGCCGGAAGATTAATTAGAAACTAAACCAAAATATGCTGCAGCATAAACACCAGGTATTGTTAAATAATAGAGCACATCTATAAATCATAATGTTGCACAGTAGTGGCAGACAGGCAGAATGTCAGTTTCATAAACTTTATAACCTGTTATTGCAAGAAGGACACACCAGGGAGCGAAGTCTAACATGGCAAACAGTGCTCACCATGGCCCCTGATGGTGGGGATGGACTTGGTTGTGCACATATATCAGGTCGCTGCCCCCAGTGGACAATCCTATGTAGAAATGAGACAATGAGTAGACAAGCAGACAACAGCAAAAGTCCTCACAGACAGACTAGGGTCAGCATAATAGAGTGGGAGAAGTACAGTCAGACTCAAGACAAGACAGTATTAACCAGACAGGCTAGAATGTAGGTAAGTATAACAGAATGGAACAGCTGGACTAAACAGCACCATAATGACAGAGTGGGTACAGCTCGAGTAGAATTGCATGGTGATAACCAGGCAGGCTGGTGTGCAGGTTATACACAGAGCTAGAAGGAGTACAGAACAGAGTGTAGAGAGAATGACCACACTGTGTGCAGACTATACACAACAAGATTGAGTACAAGATAGAGAGTATGCAGAGTGTCTGCACTATGTGCAGGCTACAGACAGAGGTGTGATGTGACAGGAGTATAAGTTCCCTCATACATAGTGGTGTTGGATGATATATGCACAGAGTAAATAAACAGAGTGAACAGATGAAACTCACACAGGGTATGAGTGGAGCTAGATAACAGACACACATAGCTATGCTGAATGGAAGCAAGTTCCATAGAAAGGGGAAAACAGACAATGGAAAGATAGACTCTGACACTCATGCACACATATAAGCAAGAACCAGAGATACAGATACTAGGGGAACAAATAAGATGGATAGAAAGCACTCAGAAATTGCTTGATCAGAATAGATGTCAAACAGGAGCACAGACAGGTAATACCAGAAAACTAGAAGCTATGATCGGCAAGAATACACACAGCTTAATCCTCAATTAAGACATTCCAGCTGCAAGATAAATAGCTAGGACCCTTTAGCAATGAGGCATGCTGCAGGAAAAATGAGAACTGGCATACCCTGCTACAGTACAATGATATAATACACACTGCTGCCACACTGCAGCATGTAACACCTATATAATATTTTGTTATTAGAACACTAGTAGAAAAAGTGTTGAAGTAAGTGAAGTAATTTAGCAAGCCTAACCCTCCCCTTCCTCAGCTCTAACTTTCCATGCCCTGCAGCCTAACCCTAATCCGACATTCCCCGCAGCTTAACCTTATATCCAAATTATTAAATGAAAGTGAAGCTCAATGCGCTTCTAAATTATGCTGCCGATTACACCAAGTAATGGTGGCACTCTTTAACAAAGCAATGTAAATATATATAAACAGGTAAATAGCACTTAGATAACTTTTATCTACTTTTCAAATATGGTCTATTCAAGCTTGAATAAAGAGATCCTATGATTTGAAATGCATTGAGTGTGGGGGTGATAAAATTCCAGAGGATTATAAGCCTTCTACTGTACACTCTACAGTACCACTATGTTACACTGTGTCCTGGGACTTTCTACATCTTATACATTTCAGTGCTGTCTCTTCTTTTTTGTTATTCAAATTCTGATGTTTTAACTTTATCATTCTAGATTTTTGTTAATCTGCCCTATGATTAATTTATGAAATAACAGCAAAAAGGGATTACTACAATAATAATAAAAAGAGATCCACTCCTCCACTTAGACCCTCCACTGAGGAAGGTCCCAGTGTAAATACTGTTTTTTGAATATATCCATATCCAATCCATTTCTGCCTGGCTTTCCACAACATTACTACATTCATCCTTTAAACAGCACCCATAGAAAAATTACTTCATACCTTCCTAAAGAACTGTGAGTTTTTGTTTGATAATACTGGACTATCTTTAACATATATATTTTGCTATTTTATATATTTTATCATTTTTACTTTTTCACATTGATTTTTGATTATGAATTAATTGCTGCTATAATATTTGATATTATATGCCCTTTATAGATTTAATATATATTTATATTGAATTTTAACACTTAAATAATTTTACCATATTTATAAGCACATCCTTCATTAAATCTTGGAATTCACTTATTTTGGATTTTGCACTTATGTATTGAAACTATTATTAGCATTTTACATTCATATATTGAGTGTCATTTTAAAGATATATAATAGCGCCTATACGACTGTTTACATTTATTCACTAGCCTAATGTCAGTTGCAGCCATCGCAGCCTGACCTTATCCCATCTCGACCACCACAGCCTGTAGCTATTGGGAACAGGGAAACACTGTATGTTCCTGTTCCCAATAGCATTCCCACATATATTCCCATAATATTTTTTATTTCCAGGTTTCTAACAATGTTAGTGCTGCCTTTCAGCTGGAGGCTGTATCATTTTCAAAATAGGGCCAGCCAAACCTGCAACTGCATCCCTCTGAATTCATGATTTTTTTTTATCAGTAGATCATGCATATCTTAATCCTTTGTCTAGTGGCTGCCCTGCAAAAAAACCATGAGGAATCATGTGCTCCAAAAGAAGATTGTGGTTTAGCGGAATGATACATTAACCAGGATTTTTTTCATGCTCATGCTTCCCCCTTAATTTTTTATTGCTCCACCCATAGGATCTAGGTCATTATATCTCTCCTTAAGGTTTATTGTTTTTTTTTTTTATGATTCCATATGATTTTATATCATTAAGTTGACAAAAGTTGACAAATATGAACAAAAATGGATTGGTACTGCATGACAATTTCACTTTAGTGGTTTCACATGGGGGACAGTGTAAACACTGCAGGCCCATTGAGATAACAGGAGTGCCAGTCACCCCTAGCATAAAAAAAGGGTTTTCAAAAAAACCTGTGCTGACATCAGAGTTGCGCGCTGTGTGATTCACGCAAACACCTGCATGGCCCCAAACTCTACTCTGAATGGAACTAGCTCCTTTCCTCATTTTGTCAGTGAGTAAGTAAGTTATACAGTGTGCAGCTCTGAAGCCTATTACAGCCAGAAGACGTTGGCATCTTACAGGCACATGATTTTTGCTGTGTTTTTTAAGGTTTTGGGGAAGGATATATATTATGATATATATCAGGGTCTGGCAAAGGAATACAGTATATAGTTTGCCATTTCCAGACTGTTAGGGCTCTATTTCCCAAAAAACGATTTGAGGCAAATCGCGTGATTTGAGCCTCTGAAGTCAAATCGCGGTATTCACAAAGGCTCAAATCGTGTGATTTGACTGTGAAAAAAAAATCACAATGGCAAACATCGCTGGACATCGCGATTCAGAAATCGTCCAGATGTTTGAAAAAATAGGAAAAAAAAATTGCTGTATTCACTAAAGGCAATTTGAAGAAATCGCCTTTAGCGTGATTTAAAATCACCTAAAAAAAAAATTGAAGCCAGAGAAGTGCGATTTGCGGCTGAGGTGCCGTCCCGGAGCATCAAAAACACAAGTCTATAGAGTTGACATGTGTTTTTGTGTGTCAAAAATCTAAGTTCTGCATGGCTGAAATCCTTAGCCATGCTGTACTGATAGAACTACAAGGCTCAGTGTCACAATATGCGGCAAGTGCCGCACTTACCCTTTCGGCTGCGCGCTGTCCACGGTCCCCTGCAGGTGCTCTGGTCTTCTGGCTGACAGAGTCTGTCACTGAGGCAGTGACAGACTCCACTACTCACCATGCTGCAGCTTCATCTCGGCGTCCCACGTGTGTTCTGGCGCCAGGATCAGCGGTGCCTCCGGTCCGTGGGCGCCGCCATCTTAGAATACTCACGTGACGCTGAACTGCCAATGAGAATCCTCTTCTCCGGTCCTCCAGTCAATCGGTGCACAGGGCGCTCTATTTAAACCCTGTGCATGCTATCCTCGGTGCCCAGATCTACTTGGTCTTCATGAAGCTGATTGTCTTGATTCATCTGTCCTGTGCCTTGCCTGATCCAGTCCAGTGCCCTGCCGACTCCGGTCCAGTGCCCTGCCGACTCCGGTCCAGTGCCCTGCCGACTCCGGTCCTGTGCCCTGCCGACTCCGGTCCTGTGCCCTGCCGACTCCGATCCTGTGCCCTGCCGACTCCGGTCCTGTGCCCTGCCGACTCCGGTCCTGTGCCAGTGCCCTGCCGACTCCAGTCCAGTGCCCTGCCGACTCCGGTCCAGTGCCCTGCCGACTCCGGTCTTGACCCAGTGCCTTCTCTGTAAGTCCTGGTCCTGTCATCCTGGTCTTGCCGTCCTGGTCCTGCCGTCCTGGTTCCGCTGTCCTGGGTCCTTTTCTGGTTCCAGTGCCGTGGTCCTCGCAGTCCGGTCCAGTAATCTTGTGGTCCAGCTCATTCCAGCACGCCAGTCCGGTGCACACCAGTCCGGTGCACCCCAGCACGCCAGTCCGGCGCACCCCAGTACGCCAGTCCAGTGCACCCCAGCACTTCAACCATGCATCCAGTCAAGTCCTGGTTCAATCCTGCATCCAGTCTCGCCTAGTCTTGCCTGAGTCCTGATCCAGTCCTGGTCCATTCCACAGTGCTATCCAGCCTTCTCAACCATTCACCTCAATCTCACCGTCTACCACCCGGACTCATTATTTTCTACCTTGTCACACCTGTCAGTGTGAACCCCTGCTCACGGACTCTTATCCTCAATATCACTCATCCATTCCCCGTGGTCCCTCTGCCTCCTTGATCCAAAGACTGTTCACTATTATTGGTTACCCCTTGTTCTCTTCTTGTGCCACCATCACTATTAAAGTCTACATTATTTCACTTCACTCCTGCTCAACTTCTTCGCAGTTCGTGACACTCAGGATTGATGAGCCTTGTAATAATATCAGCGGCAGCATGGCTAAGGATTCTAACCACGCGTGTGTGTGTAGTGTGTAAAAAAACAAAAATACAGTAAACATTAAACATACATTAAAGATTTACACAAAGAATGCATGTAAACAAGAAAAAAACCTAACTAACAATGTACTCTACTGTGTGCAGTTACCTGCGGTGGTCATCTCTCCTAATCTATGTGTTATGTATGCAATGTATCGTGTGTAAAAAAATACACACATTGGAAACCCCTCTTTCATAATCCTGCATTGCCACTGATATCCCACCTACCCCTTATTTTTTATTTCGTTTGAATTTTTACTTCTACAGACAATACATGACATTACAAACTAATTGCTTTTTATGATAAAATAAATATTGAATAAAATTTATTTCCTTTTTTTATTCAATAAAATTTTTAATTTTCTTTGAAAAAACAATTGACGTGTAAAGTGTGTAATATGTCTCATTTTAGCTCTGTATTGATACTTCTGTGTAGAATGGTATCTTCATTTGGAAGTGAGATAAAATTACTTAACAGCATATGTGTGGATCTAGCGGTGTGTGACTGTCACACCTGAAATTTGAATTACATGCAACGTTTCTGTTTTGACTGAAAAAAATTTAAATGTATTATAAGACTTTGAAACACTATTAGTCTAACTGCTGTTTCCTCCGATGAAGTTAAAAGCTTAGCACATTAGGAAGTGATCATACAAACAACCTCTGGTGGAACTGTGTATCTTAAATTAAATGGATTGGATTCTGAACTAATAAAGTCAGGGGACCTATGCACGTTATTTGCATAAGTCCCCTGACAAGTAACAACGACGCATGCATGCGCCGATGTTACACAAGTGTACCTTCTAATGTGCGGTACTAGTTCCATATGTTAGAAGGTACAATGAAGGGGCTGACCCTTCAGTTACATGTGCCAATGAAGGGTTGGGAAAGCTACATATGCATTAATCCGCGTCTGGACCGATACAGGTCATTCTGTAAAAGTTAACATATGGTTCTAGACACGTAAGTGTCTAGAAGTACTACTGATGGAGTGGAGTGACGGAGGCGTGCACTCATCTCTACCTTGTGTAATTTGAGACCCTTACGCGTACGGAAAGTGTGCGAGAGTCTGGATCAGGACCAAAATCCCTAATTGGTACTGTTGACTTGCATTTCCAAGTTCTTGCTAATTCATGTTAAAATCCTTTTAACATGAATTAGCAAGTTTGTTGAAGATTTGAATTAGCAAATTTGTTGAAGATCTGCAAGTCTACGATTATGTTAAAGATGACTGCATATTGTACACAGTAAAGAAATTAATATATATTTACAGGCAAAACTGGACACAAATTTATAAATCAGGACTATGAGATTTTTATGTATTTACTTGTTTCCTTAACCACAAGTAATTACTACTTTTATCCACAAGATGGTGACATAAATACACCCAATATAGGACTGGATCCATACCCCCGCACAGCAGCCAATAACATAGTACTTTAAAGTTATAACAATAGTTATAACAAAACTGGGTGGTAACAGACAGACAGGGTAGATAAGAGGGCTCTGGCCGCAAGCTTTCATGCTATAGGACATTGGGGATTGATACATAAGGGCAAGTGCTATATATCACACAATTAACCAACCAGGTTGAGAGATCAGTGCTCAGAGGGGAATTTTAGTATGGAAAGAAAAACTGTCCAAGTTTGTGTTAAACAGAAAGGAAAACTAGATAGCAAAGTTGTACATAGGGTAGACAAATGTTGAGAAGTAAGTTTAGGAATTTGGTAAGCATGTCTGAAAAGGTAAGTTTTAAGGGAGCACTGGAAAGTTTGGAGAGTAAAGAGATATTCTTAATGGGCAAGGAAAGTTTTTCCATAGAGTGGGAGCAGCCCAAAAGGAGTCCTGTAACTAGTAATCATAGCATTTGCTTATTAGATAGGAGAGCTTTATGTCCTGTGAAGAGAAAGCGAACTGGGATATATCTTTAGATGAGATGATGTATGCAGGTGCAATCTTGTTGATGGCTTTTTGATTCATGCAGCCAACGTAGAGATTGACAAAGTGTATCAGCTTTAGAAAAACATTTTCAAAAGAAAATCAGTCATCTACTGCATGTAATACAGACTGCAGGGGGGTAATTTTATAATGTGCACACATTTAGGGAACATTGTTAGTTAGGGAATATTTATTTTTTACATGCATACTTTATTAAATAATTTTAGGGGTTAATGTATGTTTTGTGCTTTGCGTTTTCGAGGAAAATCGAGGAAAAATCACGTCTTAATGAATTAGAATTTTTTTTTTTATCGTGGCTGTATCGCCTCGATGGGCTACAATGTGAAATTGTAGCCCATTTTAATGAATGAGGCCCTTTGAGTTGATGTTTTAGATTTCATTGTTTCAGATTAAATTGTTTTAGAATTATTTGTTTTAGATTGATTTGTTTTTGTTGATTGTTTTAGAGTTAATTGTTTTAGAGTAGATCTAATACCAAGTCTTTTAATTATACCTCAAACACATCACACAGTTCTTCTCTCTTTATATGATTTTTTCTTTATAAAACAAAAAAGTCTAAAAATATCAATCTGCTTCTTATTTGAATCAATTAATTGAATTATTTGCTCAGCTGTGAATTATGAGAATTTTAAAGATCCTAAATATACACATGGGACCTGATTCACACTTAAGAATGCGATAGGTTCCTAAATATACGCAACTAATAGCAATGAAACTCCCTCGGCACGCCCCCGGTTTTCAGGTTCTTATGTGACTTTCGAGTGCCACAGGGCACCCTTAACTGTAGGTTCGCATTTGAATGCGTAGGGCGTCTACTTAAGAACTTAACTGCATAACCACGCCTTCATTTGGTCATTTAAATGCCTCTCTCCACCCAAATCTTCGTATCTGCCTAGTTACTTATTCGTGGAACGGCCATTTTTGCGTATGTTACTACGAACCTACAGATTAATAGCGTATAAAAGTTACGACGCATGCAGAGTGCATCCATTCTTAAATATACGCACCTAAAATCGTGAATCAGGTCCCTGATTCTTATTTGGGAAACAAATCTGTCCCTAAATATACGCACCTAGAGAAAAGAACGTTCTTAGCTCCTAAGAAGCTAGGGTTGTGGTTAGCTTTTTTTTTTTTAGGATCTGTGAATCATTCTTACTTATCTTTGAGAGCCTAAATTTAAGAAATGTCCTAAATTCTTTCTTAAGTGTGAATCAGGTCCAGAATCTCATAAATAAGTGTGGGTGAGAACCTAGGATCCAGTGACCATAAAGCAGTATGATTTAGTATAATGACTGAGAGAGACACTTACCACACAAAGACAAGGGTGCTGGACTTTAGGAAGGCAGGCTTTGTGGAAATGGGGAAATGTGTAAGAGATTCTTTGGCAGAATGGAGGCACAGGAAAGGGGTACAGGAGCAGTGAGGAAATGTAAAAAAAAAAATGCATTATTAGTAGCAACAGTCCTTTGTATAAGAAAGGTTAGGATAAACCTCAGAAAAAGAAAGCCAATGTGGTTTACAAAAGAGGTAGAAACTATAGTGAAGGCAAATAAGATGGCCTTTCAGAATTATAAGCAAACTCAAAATAATGATGACAGGGAGGAGTATTTTGCAAAGCAGAAGGCGGCTAAAAAGGTATTCAGGGCAGAAAAGGCATTCAGGGCAAAAAAGGCAAAAACTGAAAAAAACTGGCCCACTTGGCAAGAAAAGGGGACAAAAGCTTTTTTAGCTATATAAATTACAGAGGGCATAGTAAGGCTCAAAACGGAAAGTGGGAGTCTTGTTGAAGGTAAAAGGGTTATGGCAGATCATCTTAACAAATATTTCTGTTCATTGATCACAAAAGAAAGATAGGGGAAAGGACCACTTTTAAATGGGAAGGCTATTAATACAATGGGGGCAATTAATACTACTTTCACTGAGGAGCAGGTATTAAAAGAATTTTCAAAGCCGGAAGTTGGTAAATCAATGGGACCAGATGGGATACATCCGAACTAAAAGAGCTTAGAGGGGTTCTGGCAAAACCATTAACTGAATAATTCAACCAGTCATTAATAACTGGGGTGATTACATAGGACTACAAAACAGCAAATGTCATACCTCTGCATTAAAGTGGAAGTAGAGAAGTAGAGGCAAACTACTGACCAGTTAGTCTAACATTAGTAGTAGGGGAATTGATGGAAACACCGTTAAAGGAACAAATTGCACAGTATTTTAAATCCGGTAACTTTGTGGATCCTAAGCAGCATGGATTCACTGGGAAAGGTCATGTCAAACAAATCTTATTGAATTTTTGACTGGGTCAGTAAAGTATTAGATAGAAAGGGAGCTGTAGACATAACTTATCTAGATTTTAAGGCTTTTGACAGTGTGCCACATCGCAGACTGTTAAATAAGATGGAAAATTAACTGGACTTAAAGATAGATGCATGGATGCAATCTTGGTTAGAGGATTGACAACAGAGGGTTGTAGTAAGTGGAATCCCTTCTGGGGATGGTAAGATAACCAGTGGAGTACCCCAGGGTTCTGTACTTGGACCAGTGCTATTTAATATCTTTATAGGTGATATTGCCTGTGGTATCGAGGGGGAAATAGTCCTTTTTGCAAATAACACAAAGATATGTAACAGGATAGACACGTCAGGAGGGGTACAGAAAATGAGGGATGATCTAGGTAGACTGAGGAACGGTCAAGAGTGTGGCAATTGCAGTTGAGGAACAAAAACCCAAAAGCTCAATATATCATTAATGGCACTACATTAAAAACTACTGAGGAGGAAAGGGATCTAGGTCTAGGAGTCATTATTTCATGTGACTTAAAAATAGCCAAGCAATGTAACAAAACAATGAAAAAAGTAAGTCAGATGCTTGGTTGCATAAGGAGAGGAATTAGTAGCAGAAAGAGAGAAGTATTGATGCCCCTTTATAGATTGTTGTTACGACCTCACCTAGAATACTGTGTTCAGTTCTGGAAGCCCAATTCTCCCGAAAGACATAAATACATTAGATACTGTGCAAAGAAGAGAAACTAAAATGGTCCATGGCATGTGTGACAAAACATACCAAGAAATGCTAGAGGAACTAAACATGTATAGCTTGGAGCAGAGAAGGGAGAGGAGAGATAAGATAGCAGCTTTCAAATATATTAAGGGTTGTTACCGGCTAGAAGAGGGTGGCATTTTTTTTAAAAAGGAAGAGGTGTAATAGAACACAACGGCATGAATATAAACTAGAGGGTGGTAGATTCAGAGGAAATGTGCGGAAAAATTATTTTATTGAAAGGGTGATAGATAAGTGGAACAGCCTCCCATCTGAGGTGGTTGAGGCTAAAACAGTAGAACAGTTTAAACAAGCTTGGGATAAATATAAGGATATCCTAAATCTCAAACTAAATTGAGGGTAAATAGGGTCTATGGTTGGTATAGTTTTAAATAAACAACTGGACAGAATGGATGGGCCATGTGGCTCTTTTCTGCCATCACTTTCTATGTTTTTATGTTTACTCTGCAAGCTGTCTTTCCTGTCTGGCACTCCTAGATGTGAGGACTATTTGAAACCATTACAGAACCTAAGTATTATTGACTGTTTTGCTCTTATTTTGTATTAGAGATATCATTTATTGTCCGCTCATTAGCTTAGTTTCAATAATACTTTGAACAAAGCTTCTTATAATATTCAACTTAGGATACAATCATTTAAAATTTATCAGGTTTCAATTTTTATATGTATATTTTCTGTCTTAATATTACAAACCTATTTTATTCCTATGCTTGTGCTAAGTACTTTTACTGGGCCAGATCCTGAGCTAAGTATGTTAGCATTTTTACGCTAGCCAATGACGTCAAATCGGCTATTTGTATTTACTGCTCATGCATGTGGCAGATGTTACGCCATGTAACGCTGAACATATGTACCATCAGCGTAAATACGAATGAAGGGGCGGGGACATCAATACGACACCCATAATTACACTTTGGAGGTGGAGGGAGGCATTTAAATTGGACAGTATGGGCAGGTTTAGGCCGTCACGTACGCAAATCCATTATGTAAATCAGTACTTACGCTATGAAAAGTTAAGGTAGGGTTTGGGCAGAGTAAAATGGCTAAAGTACGTACGAGTGAAGGGAGAGCCTAGGGGAGTGCATAGAAATTATGAAAGTGTAAATATGGTACGCCTTCAAACGTCCCGGGAGTCCTCTCAAGGCCCATTGATTTCTTAATCACCCCAACCTCCACACCACTTGGGACCATTGCCTCAGTGAATTGGAAGCAAATCACTTTATAAATTGCTACTTTAACTTATCTCCCATACTAGAGTCCCCTCTTTTAGAGAGTCCCAAGTTGTAGTGGGATCCATGCCCTATGGTTTCCGTTACTAGTATTTTTCCCTGACCCACCTATTCAACCACTGTGGAAGACAAGATGCCATATCCTTCCTTTTAATTAATGTTAAGGGAATTAACCCCCTGTCATACAATCAAATATCCGGGGGGGCATCAATTAATATCAAACTATAGAGTGACCTCTAAAGGGGGGTCATAAAAGCTAGATTTCTGAAGAAGAGTCCAGACCCCAAACTGTCACTTGTCACAAAGGTGAGGGCTGCTTGGAGAGGAGCAGGTTTTGTCTTTAAAAAGGTTACATAGATTGATAACTTTGCTCACTTCATGGGACTTCCAAACGGAAAAACGCTTTTGAATGGTAACAGAAGAGGTCATTCTGAGTTGATGATAATTCTGATAAAACATAACTGTGTTTGATTTGGGTAAAGGAGAACCTAAGACCTCCTATGAATAGTCTTGGTGGTGGCAGTTCATTGGTAATAAGTCATATTTGGGGTGGGAAGAGGGACATTTGTCATTGTAGAACAGACCAGGTGGCTGTTGTGACTAACCCCTTGAGCCCCAGATAAGCACCCCCAAAAGAGATCCTACCTCTTCCATACAGCTAATAAATTGCATGGTGATTTTGTTTTTATACAGAAGCCCCACTTTAAAAAGGAAAATCAACCTTCGCTCTTAGCTAGAAGATATTCTACTGCATTCTACTCATGCTACTCTTCCAGTCATAATTGCATCACCAGCCTGATCCAAATCTCTGTTCAGTTTATAGTCTTAAAAACCGAGACCAGCTCGGAAGGTTGTTAAGTCATTCTTAAAGGTACTCCGAGTGCCCAAACTGTTACACTTGCCGACATATACGCCCCAAACCAAAATCATGATACTTTCTTCCGTTCCGACCAAAATCATGATACTTGCTTCCGATCATTCTTTGCTACTCTGGGAAGCTTTAGGTCAGGATTCACACTGGAAGGAGGTGACTTAACTATATTTCTTGGTTTGGGAGAATCAATGAGTTAAAAATGAATCTTCTGCCTAGAATACTTTTATCTTTTTCAGACTCAATCCCTGTTCCTGCCACTACTCTCTTACTTACAGACCATGGCCCAGATCCTGACCTAAGGACGACAGGGGACTTACGCAAGTTATTTGCGTAAGTCCCCTGTCTTGGGAACATCTGCGCATGCAAACGCGTAACTAAGTAATGTACGGTAGCAAGTACGTAGAAGGAGCCGACCTTTCATTTACGGGCCATGTAAATGAGGGGGTGGGGGGCGGGGGAAGCCCAGTTATAACTAGGGCTGTGGCCATATGGGTGCAGACACAGTCGTAAAACTTAAGTTAAATATAGAGCAAAAGAAGGGACGTCTGTGCACTGCAGCAATTAATTTGTAATACAAAATGGGGAGTGGGAATTGTGTGGAGGAAGGCAATCGTGGAGGGGTGAATTTAGGAGGATCAAAAGTACCATAGGAGGCAGAGAAACACAAGAGCAATAGTATGTTACCAATGTATACAATGGATAAACACATGGCTGATCTGCTCACCTTGACGGTGTCTTGGCTTCGTGCTCCTCACCGGAGATGAAGTGGTCTCCGTTCCTCGTGCCAGCATTTCAGCTCCATTGGAACTCTGCTGGTGTCGGCCCGCAGTGCTCCGTTCTGTCTCCAATGAATGTTGGGTTCCTTTGGGCTCTCCTGTCATCTGGGGGAAATCCTCCTCTGATGTCACCAACTGCTCTGCCTGTGAAGCTGGGAGGGAATTCCTGTGATGCCGCTGGAGTGAAAGTCAGGTCTGCAGGCTGATGAGGTGGTCCCCCGGTGTTCCGGTCTACTCCCAACTCTGGTGTGTGATATGAGGGCTCTCCGGCCATCTTTGGGAAATTCTCTCCTGGCCCGCCTGGGTAGCTGCAGGGGAATCCTTCTGGTGGCGACATGCCGGGATGCAGTAAGGGGGTCCCTGAGTGACCTGGCGGCACTATGGCAGAAGAAAACCGCTGGATTGTATGGGCTTGTTAGAGTTTTGGAATTTATTGAAGTGTCAAAATAAACAATGCTGGTAACACAGTGTGTCAAAACTTAAGTTAGCAATCTGGACCCGACAACGTGCGAGGGTCTGGACCTGGCCCATGTGTTCTAAGTTTTTGTGCGGGGGGGGGGGGAACCAAGCCCTTCCCAGCTTAGAACCCCCCCCCCCCCCCCAAGCGGCGCACGGGCCGCCACA
>WWET01008784.1:21398-33977 GCA_011038615.1 Limnodynastes dumerilii
CCATATGGAGGATCGGGCCTTCCAATTTTAGCAGATTTTACCATTCAGCACAACTTATTCACATAGGGCCTGATCCAAACTTAAGATAGTTTTACGTATGTAAGCGTGCCTAAGTTACGCACTACTATGGATAATGCACTCCCCCCTGGAACTCCCCTCTCATGTAACTTAGTTGACATAACCCTACCTTAAATTTTCCTTGCTACCTCTGTTCGTACGCAATGCGTTGTTGTTAGTAAGTGACTAACCAAGCCCATACTATACAATTTAAATATCTCGCTCCACCCACAATGATTTGCATAGGGATGTTATGCCCTGTCATATGGAGTAACATACAAGTTATGTATGATCAGAGTTACGATGAGTAACATCTGCCGCACACATGCGCTGTGCACTCCCACAGCCAGATTTATGCCGTATGCGTATAAGTCTGGATATTAAAAATATATGTTTTAATTGTTAATTGTCTCCCTCCCATTTATATATGAGTGTGCGTCTTTAAGAGTCCCTGTTAGGGGTCATGCTGATGTTGTGTACCCCATTTCTTGGTGTTTATCACGAACCGCGGCAGACGCCACACTTACCTGCTTCCTGGTTCCCTGACGGCGTCTCTCTCCCGGCGCGCAGCTGCTGCAGCTCGTCGGAGACTGTCACTGAAGCAGTGACAGCCTCTGCTCAGTACTCACCAGTCTTGCCACGGCGTCCTCCGCATGGATTCTGGCGGCAAACGCGATGGTACTCTGATCCATGGGCGCGGCCATCTTGGATGAGTCACATGTCCGCGCTGCTCCAATAGATTCAGTGCTCTCCGGTCCTCCAGCCAATCAGTGCGCAGGGCGCACTATTTAAACTCTGTGCACTGTTCCATCGTTGCCAGAACAATCAGGTCTCCCATGTGCCTGGTACTCCTTGGTCTTTCCTGACGTCCTGCTCCGGCCTGCTTGGTCCAGCTCCTGTTCCTGCCTTGGTCCAGCGGGCGCACTAACGCTGTGCACTGTTCCATCGTTGCCAGAACAATCAGGTCTCCCATGTGCCTGGTACTCCTTGGTCTTTCCTGACGTCTTGATCCTGCCTTGGTCCAGTCCTGCTCCTGCCCTGCCGGTCCAGCTCCTGTTCCTGCCTTGGTCCAGTCCTGCTCCTGCCTGCTTGGTCCAGCTCCTGTTCCTGCCTTGGTCCAGTCCTGCTCCTGCCTGCTTGGTCCAGCTCCTGTTCCTGCCTTGGTCCAGTCCTGCTCCTGCCTGCTTGGTCCAGCTCCTGTTCCTGCCTTGGTCCAGTCCTGCTCCTGCCTGCTTGGTCCAGCTCCTGTTCCTGCCTTGGTCCAGTCCTGCTCCTGCCTGCTTGGTCCAGCTCCTGTTCCTGCCTTGGTCCAGTCCTGCTCCTGCCTGCTTGGTCCAGCTCCTGTTCCTGCCTTGGTCCAGTCCTGCTCCTGCCTGCTTGGTCCAGCTCCTGTTCCTGCCTTGGTCCAGTCCTGCTCCTGCCTGCTTGGTCCAGCTCCTGTTCCTGCCTTGGTCCAGTCCTGCTCCTGCCTGCTTGGTCCAGCTCCTGTTCCTGCCTTGGTCCAGTCCTGCTCCTGCCTGCTTGGTCCAGCTCCTGTTCCTGCCTTGGTCCAGTCCTGCTCCTGCCTGCTTGGTCCAGCTCCTGTTCCTGCCTTGGTCCAGTCCTGCTCCTGCCTGCTTGGTCCAGCTCCTGTTCCTGCCTTGGTCCAGTCCTGCTCCTGCCTGCTTGGTCCAGCTCCTGTTCCTGCCTTGGTCCAGTCCTGCTCCTGCCTGCTTGGTCCAGCTCCTGTTCCTGCCTTGGTCCAGTCCTGCTCCTGCCTGCTTGGTCCAGCTCCTGTTCCTGCCTTGGTCCAGTCCTGCTCCTGCCTGCTTGGTCCAGCTCCTGTTCCTGCCTTGGTCCAGTCCTGCTCCTGCCTGCTTGGTCCAGCTCCTGTTCCTGCCTTGGTCCAGTCCTGCTCCTGCCTGCTTGGTCCAGCTCCTGTTCCTGCCTTGGTCCAGTCCTGCTCCTGCCTGCTTGGTCCAGCTCCTGTTCCTGCCTTGGTCCAGTCCTGCTCCTGCCTGCTTGGTCCAGCTCCTGTTCCTGCCTTGGTCCAGTCCTGCTCCTGCCTGCTTGGTCCAGCTCCTGTTCCTGCCTTGGTCCAGTCCTGCTCCTGCCTGCTTGGTCCAGCTCCTGTTCCTGCCTTGGTCCAGTCCTGCTCCTGCCTGCTTGGTCCAGCTCCTGTTCCTGCCTTGGTCCAGTCCTGCTCCTGCCTGCTTGGTCCAGCTCCTGTTCCTGCCTTGGTCCAGTCCTGCTCCTGCCTGCTTGGTCCAGCTCCTGTTCCTGCCTTGGTCCAGTCCTGCTCCTGCCTGCTTGGTCCAGCTCCTGTTCCTGCCTTGGTCCAGTCCTGCTCCTGCCTGCTTGGTCCAGCTCCTGTTCCTGCCTTGGTCCAGTCCTGCTCCTGCCTGCTTGGTCCAGCTCCTGTTCCTGCCTTGGTCCAGTCCTGCTCCTGCCTGCTTGGTCCAGCTCCTGTTCCTGCCTTGGTCCAGTCCTGCTCCTGCCTGCTTGGTCCAGCTCCTGTTCCTGCCTTGGTCCAGTCCTGCTCCTGCCTGCTTGGTCCAGCTCCTGTTCCTGCCTTGGTCCAGTCCTGCTCCTGCCTGCTTGGTCCAGCTCCTGTTCCTGCCTTGGTCCAGTCCTGCTCCTGCCTGCTTGGTCCAGCTCCTGTTCCTGCCTTGGTCCAGTCCTGCTCCTGCCTGCTTGGTCCAGCTCCTGTTCCTGCCTTGGTCCAGTCCTGCTCCTGCCTGCTTGGTCCAGCTCCTGTTCCTGCCTTGGTCCAGTCCTGCTCCTGCCTGCTTGGTCCAGCTCCTGTTCCTGCCTTGGTCCAGTCCTGCTCCTGCCTGCTTGGTCCAGCTCCTGTTCCTGCCTTGGTCCAGTCCTGCTCCTGCCTGCTTGGTCCAGCTCCTGTTCCTGCCTTGGTCCAGTCCTGCTCCTGCCTGCTTGGTCCAGCTCCTGTTCCTGCCTTGGTCCAGTCCTGCTCCTGCCTGCTTGGTCCAGCTCCTGTTCCTGCCTTGGTCCAGTCCTGCTCCTGCCTGCTTGGTCCAGCTCCTGTTCCTGCCTTGGTCCAGTCCTGCTCCTGCCTGCTTGGTCCAGCTCCTGTTCCTGCCTTGGTCCAGTCCTGCTCCTGCCTGCTTGGTCCAGCTCCTGTTCCTGCCTTGGTCCAGTCCTGCTCCTGCCTGCTTGGTCCAGCTCCTGTTCCTGCCTTGGTCCAGTCCTGCTCCTGCCTGCTTGGTCCAGCTCCTGTTCCTGCCTTGGTCCAGTCCTGCTCCTGCCTGCTTGGTCCAGCTCCTGTTCCTGCCTTGGTCCAGTCCTGCTCCTGCCTGCTTGGTCCAGCTCCTGTTCCTGCCTTGGTCCAGTCCTGCTCCTGCCTGCTTGGTCCAGCTCCTGTTCCTGCCTTGGTCCAGTCCTGCTCCTGCCTGCTTGGTCCAGCTCCTGTTCCTGCCTTGGTCCAGTCCTGCTCCTGCCTGCTTGGTCCAGCTCCTGTTCCTGCCTTGGTCCAGTCCTGCTCCTGCCTGCTTGGTCCAGCTCCTGTTCCTGCCTTGGTCCAGTCCTGCTCCTGCCTGCTTGGTCCAGCTCCTGTTCCTGCCTTGGTCCAGTCCTGCTCCTGCCTGCTTGGTCCAGCTCCTGTTCCTGCCTTGGTCCAGTCCTGCTCCTGCCTGCTTGGTCCAGCTCCTGTTCCTGCCTTGGTCCAGTCCTGCTCCTGCCTGCTTGGTCCAGCTCCTGTTCCTGCCTTGGTCCAGTCCTGCTCCTGCCTGCTTGGTCCAGCTCCTGTTCCTGCCTTGGTCCAGTCCTGCTCCTGCCTGCTTGGTCCAGCTCCTGTTCCTGCCTTGGTCCAGTCCTGCTCCTGCCTGCTTGGTCCAGCTCCTGTTCCTGCCTTGGTCCAGTCCTGCTCCTGCCTGCTTGGTCCAGCTCCTGTTCCTGCCTTGGTCCAGTCCTGCTCCTGCCTGCTTGGTCCAGCTCCTGTTCCTGCCTTGGTCCAGTCCTGCTCCTGCCTGCTTGGTCCAGCTCCTGTTCCTGCCTTGGTCCAGTCCTGCTCCTGCCTGCTTGGTCCAGCTCCTGTTCCTGCCTTGGTCCAGTCCTGCTCCTGCCTGCTTGGTCCAGCTCCTGTTCCTGCCTTGGTCCAGTCCTGCTCCTGCCTGCTTGGTCCAGCTCCTGTTCCTGCCTTGGTCCAGTCCTGCTCCTGCCTGCTTGGTCCAGCTCCTGTTCCTGCCTTGGTCCAGTCCTGCTCCTGCCTGCTTGGTCCAGCTCCTGTTCCTGCCTTGGTCCAGTCCTGCTCCTGCCTGCTTGGTCCAGCTCCTGTTCCTGCCTTGGTCCAGTCCTGCTCCTGCCTGCTTGGTCCAGCTCCTGTTCCTGCCTTGGTCCAGTCCTGCTCCTGCCTGCTTGGTCCAGCTCCTGTTCCTGCCTTGGTCCAGTCCTGCTCCTGCCTGCTTGGTCCAGCTCCTGTTCCTGCCTTGGTCCAGTCCTGCTCCTGCCTGCTTGGTCCAGCTCCTGTTCCTGCCTTGGTCCAGTCCTGCTCCTGCCTGCTTGGTCCAGCTCCTGTTCCTGCCTTGGTCCAGTCCTGCTCCTGCCTGCTTGGTCCAGCTCCTGTTCCTGCCTTGGTCCAGTCCTGCTCCTGCCTGCTTGGTCCAGCTCCTGTTCCTGCCTTGGTCCAGTCCTGCTCCTGCCTGCTTGGTCCAGCTCCTGTTCCTGCCTTGGTCCAGTCCTGCTCCTGCCTGCTTGGTCCAGCTCCTGTTCCTGCCTTGGTCCAGTCCTGCTCCTGCCTGCTTGGTCCAGCTCCTGTTCCTGCCTTGGTCCAGTCCTGCTCCTGCCTGCTTGGTCCAGCTCCTGTTCCTGCCTTGGTCCAGTCCTGCTCCTGCCTGCTTGGTCCAGCTCCTGTTCCTGCCTTGGTCCAGTCCTGCTCCTGCCTGCTTGGCTGTCCACTTAGGAAGCAACACTGATTGACAATCAATTTCACATGCTGTTGTGCAAATGGAATAGACAACAGTTGGAAATTATAGGCAATTAGCAAGACACCCCCAATAAAGGAATGGTTCTGCAGGTGTTGACCACAGACCACTTCTCAGTTCCTATGCTTTCTGGCTGATGTTTTGGTCACTTTTGAATGCTGGCGGTGCTTTCACTTTAGTGGTATCATGAGACGGAGTCTACAACCCACACAAGTGGTTCAGGTAGTGCAGCTCATCCAGCATGGCACATCAATGCGAGCTCTGGCAAGAAGGTTTGCTGTGTCTGTCAGCGTAGTGTCCAGAGCATGGAGGCGCTATCAGAAGACAGGTCAGTACATCAGGAGACATGGAGGAGGCCGTAGGAGGACAACAACCCAGCATCAGGACCACTACCTCTGCCTTTGTGCAAGGAGGAACAGGAGGAGCACTGCCAGAGCCCTGCAAAATGATCTCCTGTAGGCCACAAATGTGCATGTGTCTGCTCAAACGGTCAGAAACAGACTCCATGAGGGTGGTATGAGGGCCCGACGTCCACAGGTGGGGGTTGTGCTTACAGCCCAACACCGTGCAGGACGTTTGGCATTTGCCAGAGAACACCAAGGTTGGCAAATTCGCCACTGGCGCCCTGTGCTCTTTATAGATGAAACCGCACCAGCATATGGTCTCACAAGGGGTCTGATGATCTCATCTCGGTACCTAATGGCAGTCAGGCTACCTCTGGCGAGCACATGGAGGGCTGTGCGGCCCTCCCAAAGAAATGCCACCCCACACCATTACTGCCCCGCTGCCAAACCAGTCATGCTGGAGGATGTTGCAGACAGCAGAACGTTCTCCATGGTGTCTCCAGACTCTGTCTCACGTCTGTTACATGTGCTCAGTGTGAACCTGCTTTCATCTGTGAAGAGCACAGGGCGCCAGTGGCGAATTTGCCAATCTTGGTGTTCTCTGGTAAATTCCTCCTTGCACAAAGGCAGAGGTAGCGGTCCTGCTGCTGGGTAGTTGCCCTCCTATGGCCTCCTCCACTTCTCCTGATATACTGGCCTGTCTCCTGGTAGTGCCTCCATGCTCTGGACACTACACTGACAGACACAGCAAACCTTCTTGCCACAGCTCGCATTGATGTGCCATCATGGATGAGCTGCACTACCTGAGCCACTTTTGTGGGATGTAGACTTCGTCTCATGCTACCACTAGAGTGAAACCACCGCCAGCATTCAAAGGTGACCAAAACATTAGCCAGAAAGCATAGGAACTGAGAAGTGGTCTGTGGTCAACACCTGCAGAACCATTCCTTTATTGGGGGCGTCTTGCTAATTGCCTATAATTTCCAACTGTTGTCTATTCCATTTGTACAACAGCACAACAGCATGTGAAATTGATTGTCAATCAGTGTTGCTTCCTAAGTGGACAGTTTGATTACACAGAAGTGTGACTGACATGTAGTTACATTGTGTTGTTTAAGTGTTCCCTTTATTTTTTTGAGCAGTGTAAATAAAGAGTGTGACAATAAGGCTGGCTGGACACAGAGAAGAAGGGGCATTGAGACTGACTGGTCACACAGAAAGAAGGGACAATAAGGCTAAATGGACACACATAAGGAGAGGGCATAAAGGCTAGCCCAAGAAGAGGAGAAATTGGATGGCTAGATACACACACATGGAGGGGGGAGATAGGATGGCTCTAGAGGCACGCAAGAAGGCAGGAAAGGGTGACTGAAGAGAAACAGAAAAAAATATTCTATGTAGTAATTTACTGTGTTTATAAAGTCAAATATGAATATAAATAGTCCTGTGCCCCTTTGTTTAAGAAACAACATTTACATGTAAACCACACTGCTAATGAAAAAATAAAACTATTGTTGTATGTTATTAAAATGCAATGTCTATTGTATGGCAATAACTAGTATGCAATGTGTATTGTATGGTGATAACTAGGATGCAATGTGTATTGTATGGTGGTAACTAGGATGCAATGTGTATTGTATGGTGATAACTAGGATGCAATGTGTATATGACTATATGGTGTGCCCCAGTCCAACCCTGCAAGCATCGCTTGTCATACAATTACAATATAGGGGAAAAAAATATATATATGAAAATTCACCTTCCGGCTCCGGCAATGTGAGCTGCCTGGGTCCCGGCTTCCTCCTCCCCGTTTCCTTCATGTGTGTCAGCCGGGTGTGATGTCATCACACCCAGCCATAAAGTCAGGACTGAGGAGGATCGCCCTCAAGCGACAAGAGCGGCAAGACGCCGGCGATGAACAGAGCCAAGAGCAAGAAGACTGAGAGCCAGCCTGAGGCAAGCCTCAAGAAGAGGCAAGAGCAGAGCTGCTGAGAAAGAAGACTGAGAGCCAGCCTGAGGCAAGCCTCGAGAAGAGGCAAGAGCAGAGCTGCAGAGAAAGAAGACCGAGAGCCAGCCTGAGGCAAGCCTCGAGAAGAGGCAAGAGCATAGCTGGAGAGCAAGAAGATTTATCTTTGTGATTCACAGGATTAAGAAAAAGAGAGGGCAGAAGATAGAAGAAAGTAGGGAAATAAAAGGTAAGTAAAGAGTTGGGGATACATAATGAATGGGCACAGTGTAATAATTATGGGGATACAGAATGAAGGGTCACAGTGTAATAATTATGGGACACAGAATGAAGGGCGTAGTGTAATAATTATGGGGACACAGAATGAAGGGACACAGTGTAATAATTATAGGGACCAAGAATGGGGGGCGTAGTGTAAAAATTATGGGGATACAGAATGAAGGGACACAGTGTAATAATTATAGGGACACAGAATGAAGGGGCACAGTGTAATAATTATGTAGACACAGAATGAAGGGGCACAGTGTAATAATTATGGGACATAGAATGAAGGGGCACCGTGTAATAATTATGGGTGATAGAATGAAAGGCCACAGTGTAATAATTATGGGGACACAGAATGAAGTGGCACAGTGTAATAATTATGTCGACACAGAAAGAAGGGACACGGTGTAATAATTATGGGGATACAGAATGAAGGGGCACAGTGTAATAATTATGTAGACACAGAATGAAGGGACACAGTGTAATAATTATGTAGACACAGAATGAAGGGACACAGTGTAATAATTATGGAGATACAGAATAAAGGGACACAGTGTAATAATTATGGGAGATAGAATGAAGGGGCACAGTGTAATAATTATGGGGACACAGAATGAAGTGGCACAGTGTAATAATTATGTTGACACAGAATGAAGGGACACGGTGTAATAATTATGGGGATACAGAATGAAGGGGCACAGTGTAATAATTACGCTCTCCTAATTATGGGGACACAGAATTAAGGGTCACAGTGTAATAATTATGAGGAAAGAGAATGAAGGGGCACAGTGTAATAATTATGGAGATACAGAATAAAGGGACACAGTGTAATAATTATGGGACATAGAATGAAGGGGCACAGTATAATAATTGTGGGGACACAGAATGAAGTGCCACAGTGTAATAATTATGGGAATACAGAATGAGAGGCCACAGTGTAATAATTATGGGGTATAGACACTATGCTCTTAATTTTAGATCATAAGGGCCCCTGTCTCAAGTGCCTCAGGCCCCCCAAAGCCTTAATCCAGCCCTGGCAGTACATACATATATCTCACACTATATAGATA
This sequence comes from Limnodynastes dumerilii, assembly GCA_011038615.1. Taxonomy (NCBI): domain Eukaryota; kingdom Metazoa; phylum Chordata; class Amphibia; order Anura; family Limnodynastidae; genus Limnodynastes; species Limnodynastes dumerilii. The sequence goes on from WWET01008784.1 coordinate 30,019, forward strand.
GATGGATAGATAGATAGAATAGAATGATAGAATAGAATAGATAGATTAGATAGATAGCTGTATCTATCTATAGACATCTTATATATATATTGCACACATATATCCCACACTATCCAGACTCCAGACATCTTATATATAATGCACACACATATCCCACACTATCCAGACTCCAGACATCCTATATATAATGCACACACATATCTCCCACTCTCCAGACATCTTATACATAATGCACACACATATCTCACACTATCCAGATATATATATGGAGCAAGATACCTCCCAGCCGTTCCTTCATTCAGACATACTTCAGTGGAAGGCAGGTTTTGCGGCTAAACTACTGAAACTGTCCCTATTAAAGTTGCCTGTATTTTTTTCAATGTCACATTACAAGCTTGAACAGCCACATTTTTTTTTTATTATTTTATCCCGCCACCATTGTAAATGTCTTATGTTTTTTTTTGTTTGTTTTTTATGAATAGACTGTGAATGTGACCATAGCATAGGTGAAATCCCTGGTTAGGTAATTGAAAAAGCTAAGCAGATAGCAGCTAGCTAGTGGATGAGAGACGGGATGAATGTTTTTTTTTTTTTATTCTGTGTGTAAGAAAAACAAATGCCACTGTGGTGGTTTCAATTCAATAATTAGGGAATGATGTCTAAAATATATCTGAGATCAGGAAGACAAAATTTAAAACATAACTTTTACATGATAAATAAATAAATAAATGTGTCAGGCGCTAAAAAAGGAGGATAATAGGGAGACAAAGCCAGAGGGCAATATTAATAGTAAGAGAAATCAAAATGAAAGTGGACCTAAGGTCAGACGGTCTAATAGACAGTAGAAGTATTGTATATAAATAACATTAAAGTAATTAAAAAGACTAGAGGTTTCAAAACAAGGGCAAAAAGGGAAGGAATATAAATCTTAGAATAATAAATAGAAGGTGCTATTCCTCTTTAAAAATCAAATCCTAATTCAGAAAATATAAAATCCAGTAAATAATTCAATAAATAATTAATTAATGATTCAAAAAATATTTTAAACAATATTTCAATAGAACCCAACGAAAGTTCATAAGTGATTCATTCCGTAGCTCAAATATAGGTCCAGTCACATCTAAAGTTCTTGTAGATGGTATGAAGATTTCAACAAAAAAATATAAGGGATGGTGTAGGGCACTAGAAGAACAGGGGGGAGGGATAAAACCAGACAAAGGTAGGTGTAATAAGAAATCAATGAGGGAATAATAATAGCATTCAAAAAATAGTATAATGATAGTGAATAAAACCTTATTGTAATAGTGATAGATAGCCATTAAGAAAAAGTAGATCAAACAGCTAAATTTGGGCGCATAACCAACGAGTGAATAAAGCTGTGGCTATATAATAACACATAACAGGTATTACCATTTAACTGACAATAGGTGGCACTGTGTATCTAAAAAATGTTCCTAAAAAAGTAATAATAATTTACAATCTTTCTCTATTCAATATAAATAAAGGTAGGTTAGGTAAAAATCTTTAGTGATGTGCTTCCCTGATATGTCCTCTCCAGATAGACGGATGTTTCCCTCTTGGCTGAGGGGGTACCAGGTAGATCCCCCCAAAGGGGTGGAAAAAGGGTAAATAACAGGGATCAATAAATATGTTTCAAAATTTATTTTAACATAGAATAAAAATAAACAATAAACAAAAATGTATGGGGCTAAGAACACAGAGATGATACAATATTATACAAATGAATAAGGGGCAGTGAAACAGCAACGCATACCTCGTGTGAGACACCACTACACAGAACGGACCCGCTAGCGATGGTAAGCTCCCGGGAAGATAGCAGACTGCTACAAGTTATAACTTGACACTTATCACCACATAGAAGTGTCGTTTTCTGGATACAACTGCAAGAAGAGACCCCCGCCGACGCATTTCAAATTGCTACAAATTCTTTCTCAAGGCATGGGGGGTATTGGCGTCGGAGGGCTATTGAAAGCATTTCTTCTGGCTGAGTGAGGTTAAAGTCCATATACAGTTTGATTTCTCTTACTATTTGAAAAACATGTATATATTTGCTCTGTATCATAACAATTCAATTACTCAACAACAAATATCTTTACAACATGAAAAAAATAAAAATAATTGAAGGTGAAAAAAAGGGAACATATTTAAAGGGACAGTACCTAGATTGGTTGGTGAACGTGTGTAGGAAGACTAAGGAATAGTGAAGATAGTGCTTAATGGACAAATATATATTACTTTGCCCCATACATTTTTGTTTATTGTTTATTTTTATTCTATGTTGAAATACATTTTTAAACATATTTCTTGATCCCCGTTATTTACCCTTTTCCCACCCCTTTGGGGGGAGCTACCTGGTACCCCATCCACCAAGAGGGAAACATCCGTCCATCTGGAGAGGACATATCAGGGAAGCACATCACTAAAGATTTTTACCTAACGGAGATCTGAACAATCACAGCTGATGAACTGCTGAAGCTGCTCATTCATTCAGAGACATTTCTAAAGGAATCCATGAATTTATGACTTAATTTCATATGGACCCCAAGTGAACTTTTATATATATTTTTAAATTTGTTTTATTTATTTATATTGAATTGAGAAAGATTGTAAATTATTATTACTTTTTTAGGAACAATTTTAGATCCACAGTGCCACTATTATTCCCTCATTGATTTCTTATTACACCTACCTTTGCCTGGTTTTATCCCTCCCCCCTGTTCTTCTAGCGCCCTACACCATCCCTTATATATTTTTGTTCAAATCTTCATACCATCTACAAGAACTTTAGATGTGACTGGACCTATATTTGAGCTACGGAATGAGGAAGTATTTGCTATTAACTTCCTGTACACGTATATTCATATGCATTACAGCCATAACCCAGCAAGATGGATGACCATGCTTATGGTCTGACTGTGGTAACTTTGATGCGGCAGAGGGCTAAGAAGCTAAAGCTACGACGGCAGCGGCGGCCTTGTTGGGCGAAAGAATGGCTTAAAAAGAGAGAATCGTTCTCTCATATGTTCCTTTTAAATGAAATTCGGGAGAATGATCATGATGACTTCCGAAACTCTCTGCGTATGGATGATGAGACCTTTGTGTATTTGCTAAATATGGTGACGCCATACATTAAAAGATAGGACACAAAGATGCGGACCACCATCACGCCTGAGCAACGTCTTGTGGCAACCCTGCACTTTCTGGCTAGTGGTAGGTCATTTGAGGATCTAAAGTTTAGCTGCGCAATTTCAGCTCAAGCTTTGGGGAGATTGATACCAGAGACGTGTGAGGCATTGTAGAGGACCTCGTTCATGAGCCTCTCTGCCTCGTCAGGACACTTTGTGTTCAAGGCCCTTAATGTGTTGGCATACACCCCACTGCGTCATATCTGTCCGTGGTCTTTTGGGTGAAGAATTTCTCCGCCGTTTCCAGCACCAGAGAGGTCACGGCATCATTAGGGTCCACGGACGGGCGGGGTGTTTTCCTCCCTGTTTTTGAGCATAGTTGCTGCGTGATGTTGTTTTGGGAACGGCTGCTTTCCTCCATGACTTCAGATGAAGAGGCATGTCCTTGGCTGAAAACGGAGGGCTGAAAACAATAACAATACAATGGAGATCAGTATGTGTACACTAAAAAGCAAATATGGCAAGTGTAATAATGTGTTATTTTTGGTTTGCAGTTGCTCCAAAACCCTGAGGAGTGGCATAGAGTTGCAGAAGACTTTGAACGGAAATGGGATTTCCCTAACTGTAGTGGAGCCATTGACGGAAAGCATGTAAGAATCACGCCACCTGCAAACAGTGGTTCTCAATACTACAATTGTGTTGCAATCGCGAATGCAAATTACACATTTTTGAATGTAGACGTGGGCAAAAATGGAAGAGTCTCAGACGGGGGTGCACTGGAGCAGACAACATTCATGGACCACATGAAGGATG
>WWET01008785.1:20991-31967 GCA_011038615.1 Limnodynastes dumerilii
TGTGTTTGCATGTGATAGTTTAAGGAAGATGATTTAGGATAGTTAATTATTTGGGGCTTACATTTAAACATAGAAAATGAAGTAGTGAATATAAAATATCATAGCTCATTGGTGACTTATTGAAAATATAAATGGAGTTTAGGAGGTATACAATGTCTGGAATAAATTTGGTTGAAAAACTAGAGTTAATAATAACATTTTCTAGTATAATGTGATATGAGATTTTAACATGAATTCATACATAATAAGTTAGTGTAAAATTAATAAATTTCTCCAATTGGTGGGAACTGTACAGATGAATATGGTATAGAAAATTATGTCACAAATGACACAATTAGTCTAAAATTTATAATTATCATTGATAGCATCACATGAATGATATTGTCTAGATGAAGTAAAATAGAATTCTATTTGAATTATGATTAATTTGGTTTAAATAAATGATTTGTTCATTGGAAAAGTTTTTATTGATATAATGAATATTAGTGAGGAGATATTTTATAACAGAAGTGTTTCAGTAATTACGAATCCTTGTAATTAGACATTAGGTAGAGAAATGAAAACAAAAATTAGGAATAAAGGAGAAGAACATATTGTATTGTATGAGTAAATAAACTTTCATGAAATATAGTGTGATAGTTGATTTAACTATCAAATCGGGAATTGTTAAAATGTAATTTGGATGAAGTCAATATTGTAACATTAGATATATAAAAATTATGTATTTTTATATATTTGTTTAGATAGAGATGCTTATTTTAGTTAATTAGTTGTGTAACAAAAAGAACATTTCAAAAAGATTAAATGGACACTTTCAAGAAATGACCAGCAGGGACAAAGAGGAATTCCAAGGAACAAATTCCAAAGTAACGGTTTCAAGATTGCCCACTCCTAAGGACAAAGAGAAATTCCAAACTGTTTCAACTCTTCCCCTTCCATGGTTAAAAGGGATTTTGGAATTTCTCTATTTAACATTTGGGAACCTCTAGGACTGTGAAACGCCTCTTCACTACATTAACCAATTGTTATGTGACATGTGGATTGTAAGTCAGCCTATTTTGTATTGCTATAAATGTAAAAGTTCTGCCTCTAAAGGACAGAATTTCATTTTTGAAATTTGGTGATAATGTTATCACAGCGCTTGCATTTGTTTTTGTAAATAAACTTTTTTATATATATACTTAAAGTATTTTTGATTCTTCAACACACACTGCAAGTCTCCGCTGCGAAGGCTCACATTGCGAATTAGAGACAGCTGAAAGCTGTTTTTCGACTGTCCCTATCTCGAATGCAAGCTCTTTGAGAATTTTTTTTAATGAATGGTTGAGTATCCGATGCACATACTCACCCATTCACTTTTTGAAGCAACGCCTCCATGGACTTAGGGGCTGCATGGGGTGAGACCTGGGGTTAGGCTGCAGGAGGGACTTAGGGTTAGGCTGTGGGGGGGGGACTTAGGGTTAGGCTGCGGGGGGCGAGACTTTCTATCTATAAAATAAGTCAGAGAATTTGTTACATACATCTGCAGATATATGATAAGCCACCAGCCACTTACAAGGCTTCTCTGTTTTGGTGGTACTAACTCTAAAACTGTTAGAGTCCCAACTTTGTGTCATATATATCATGTATTTTTAAATGGAGAGCTCACCCCTGGCAGAGGTCCCCAAGTCTCCAAAACAGCTACTTTGAGACAGCAACCCCTGTTTATTTGCAAATGTATGCAATAATGTAACAAATATCTGCCTTATTTTAAAGATAGAATGTCATGGTTAGTAACTGTCACGTCTCACGGCAGAAGCCGCATTACTTACCCCGTTAGGAGACTCCTTGCGGCTGTTGCCGCACTTCGTTTCCAGCGGTCCCTGGCGTCCTCGTGGAATGCTGGGCGCCACCATCTTGGAAGACGTCACGTGACTCCCCACGGCCAATCCTGAAGCAGGCCAGGGGAGCATGTGTCTGAGGAGCCAATCAGCGACAGGGGTGGGCTATTTAAACCCCTGTCAACTGTTCCCTGGTGCCAGATCTTCGTGTCTTCTAGCCTAGGAGCCTGGTTCCTGTTTGCTCATATCTACCTGCCTGTACCTACCTGCCTGAACCTTCAGCAGTCATACTTCTTCCTGCCGGACCTGCAGTATACCTACCTGCCTGAATCTACAGCAGTCTTGCCTGCTTATACCTACCTGCCTGAATCTACAGCAGTCACGTCTGCCTATACCTACCTGCCTATACCTACCTGCCTGAATCTACAGCAGTCATACCTGCCTATACCGATCTACCTGAACCTACAGCAGTCATACCTGCCTATACCTACCTGCCGAATCTACAGCAGTCATACCTGCCTATACCTACCTGCCTGAATCTACAGCAGTCATACCTGCCTATACCTACCTGCCTGAACCTACAGTATACTTTCCTTCCTGCCTTGCAGAACGTCCATCGGTCTGAATCCGCTACTTACCTACCTGTCAGAGACTGCTCTCATACACGCTAGCCCGGTCTCACCTTGCTCGCCTGTCTGGGCGGAATCTCCCTCTGTCCCTTTAGGGCTCATATGAGCCACCATTATTTAAAACCGCCCAGCTTCGTATTCTCTGTTTCCGCCCGCTAAACTGAACCCAGTGAGGATCAATCTCAGAACGTGACAGTAAGATCTGGCCAAATGGATCGGGGCGGACAGAATCCGCAGGAGAGTCCTTCCAGATTCTCTTTCCAGGAACGTATACAGTTGCAAGAAGCTGCGATGTCCCAAGTTGTCACTTGCCTCCAACAGATGACCAACCAGCTGGGGGCATTTCAACAAGTAGCTTTGGCTCAGAGTCAAGCATCAGCTTCAGTTTCTGCTCAGGCATCTGGCTGACCCAAGATTCCACTTTCTACTCCGGCTAAATTCTCTGGGGATCCTGCTCTATGTCGCGGTTTCCTGAATCAATGCAAAATGCTCTTCGAATTACAACCAGACAGTTTTCTGACTGAGCGAGCAAAGATTGCTTACATCATCTCACTCCTATCCGGCAGAGCTCTGGCCTGGGTTTCCCCACTACTAGAAAAATCCAGTCCAATCCTGTTTTCTTTAGACGATTTTTTGCGGGGACTATACTATACAATTCTGCACCTTGTCTTCTTAACTTCCATGGAACGAAGAAGCCTTGATGTTAATTTACCAGGAGGGACGGATTACTGTCCTGCGTCACACCTACAACTCTCGACTTCCTAATCTCTACCTGTGTACGTATCGACATATGACAACAAGAGCCTGCTGTGATCAGGGCCGTCTTTTCCACTGGGCAGTTTGGGCTAGTGCCCAAGGGTCCCCGCACATCAAGGGGCCCTTCAGCAGAGCCCAGCACTAGCCCAAACTGCCCAGTGGAAAAACGGCCCTGTCTATTTTCTCTGCCCTCCTGCAGCTTCTGTTTAGATCAGGTGGTACGCTGTAATGTTGTTTAGCATGACAGTGCCAGACTTAAGCTGATTTTTACTCATCATGGGGCAGATCCTGCTCTACGTTTTTCTGCGAATTTACGTGTGGTATACACGTAAATTCGCAGTTTAGAGCGTACTGCGCATGCGCACCGCAGAAAATACGCTAATTCGCGTAGCGTATTTTCTAACGTAAGGAGAATTCACGTATTGCGAACGTATGTAATTACGTGTGGGCGTGCCAAAATTACGTTAGCAAAGATTACGTGCGAATTACGTGAAGTAGGCGGAGGGGGGTATTTAAAGTGTACAGTACAGTATGGGCAAGCTGCGTAGGTTCGCGTAGTCTGTACGCCCGTTAGCGGACGTATTGTGTTACGTATGGAAAAGTTAAGGTAGGGTTTGGGTAGCGTATTTTCACAAAATACGTCCGTGCAGGGGGTGTGTTAAGGGTAGCGTAGCGAATTTACGTATGCGAAAATTCGCTACGCGAACAAACGTACTGCAAACGTTGTTCAGGATCTACCCCCATGTGTGTCTTTACTGTGGAGAACCCGGGCACACTCGCTGGCAGTGTCCTAAACGTCTGGGAAACGCCCGCTCCTGAGTGATTCCGAGGAGGTCAACCCAGGAGTTCCTATTCGCTCCTCAAATCTTCAGGACTGTTTAATTCCAGTGTCCATAGTTTTAAGATCTCAGCACTTTAAATGTTCTGCTCTTCTGGATTCAGGGTCTGCAGGAAACTTTATTACCACTCGAGTAGTGGAAGAAAATCCCTACTGAATCTCTTCCTGCTTCAACATATATTACCGCAGTTGATGGTAGCTGTATTCCTGGAGGATCCATTTCCCATCGAACCCTGCCGCTCACTCTCCGGATCGGAGCACTACATTCAGAGACTGTACAGCTGTTAGTTAACTCTGAGGCTACTTCTCCTCTCATCCTTGGTCTTCCGTGGCATCAACTCCACAATCCTCATGTAGACTGGAACATTTCCCAAATCCTCAGTTGGGGCTCCAACTGCTTCCAGGGCTGCCTCTCTAAGGTGACATCTTTACGCTCCACTGAAAAGAAGAACGAGGACATTAAACTTCCGGAACCATATCAAGATTTTGCTGATGTCTTCTATCCACAATTCGCTGACAAATTGCCTCCTCATCGTCCCTGAGATTGCCCAATTGACCTCATTCCCGGGTCAAATCCTCCTTGTGGTCGGACTTATCCTTTGTCAATCCCTGAGACTAAAGCAATGTCAGACTACATCGCGGAGAACCTTCAAAGTGGCTTCATCCGACCCTCTACTTCTCCTGCAGGTGCTGGATTCTTTTTTGTTAAAAAGAAAGATGGAGGACTCCGTCCTTGCATCGATTACAGAGGCCTCAACAACATCACAATCAAAAACCGGTATCCTCTTCCTCTTATCTCTGAAATGTTCGATAGCCCTATAAAGCTACTGGCAATGAAACTAGCTCTGGAAGAATGGCGTTTTCTGCTGGAAGGAGCAGTGCACCCATTTACCGTTTTGACCGACCATAAAAATCTGCTCTACCTTCAATCAGCTCGCTGCCTCAACTCTCATCAAGCCAGGTGGTCCTTGTTTTTCTCCCACTTTAATTTTTCTCTACAATTTCACCTTGGTACCCAGAATCGCAAGGCAGATGCCTTGTCTCGTTCCTTTGCCTCTGAAGACTCTGAAACCAACGATGTCCAGTTCATTTGAATCCTATTCCTCTGGCGGCTGTACAACTCATCACACCTCCACCACCCGGCAAGACGTTCGTCCCTCAGTCTCTCCGAAAGAAAATCTTGCACTGGGTGCACTCTTCTAAATTCTCTGGCCATGCAGGAGTTAAGAGAACTGTTGCCTTCCTGAGTCGCTCTTACTGGTGGCCTACCCTCCACCAAGATGTTTCTGAATTCATTGCTGCCTGCACAACATAAGACCTCCCGCAGCTCACCTCTTGGTCTTCTTCAGCCACTCTCCGTTCCAAGAATTCCATGGTCTCACCTGTCTATGGACTTTGTTACTGACCTCCCAGTCTGCGACAAGTACAACACTATCTGGGTAATAGTAGATAGGTTCTCCAAAATGGCACACTTTGTTCCACTCCGAAGGCCTTCCGTCCGCTCCTGTCTTAGCCAAACTCTTCATGCAACACATCTTCAGGTTACATGGTACTCCCGAAGAGATAATTTCGGATCGAGGAGTTCAATTCACAGCAAGGTTCTGGAAATCTCTATGCTCCAGCCTGGGAGTGAAACTCAAGTTCTCCTCCGCTTACCATCCTCAGACCAATGGACAGACAGAAAGAGTGAACCAAGACCTAGAAACATTTATTTGTTTATATGTCGCATCCTCCCAAGATAATTGGGTCGAACTACTACCATGGGCAGAATTCGCTCATAACTTTCACTACCACGAGTCTTTGAATACCACACCCTTCAAAGTAACATATGGTCTACATCCTAAAGTACCACCTTTCTCTGCACTTCCCGCTTCTCAGGTTCCTGCTTCCGAGGTCCTCCTTAGAAAATTCGCAGAGTCTTGGAAAAAGGTCAGGATATCCTTGTTGAAAGCTTCACAGCGGTACAAAATTCAAGCGGATCAGAAGAGACCTGGAGACAAGGTTTGGTTGTCCTCTAAAAATTTCTGCCTTAGAGTTCCTTCTATGAAATTTGCACCTAGGTACATTGGTCCTTTTAAAATTTCCAACCCTGTGGCATACCAACTTGATCTTCCACCTTATCTCCGAGTGGCCAAAATGTTCCACATCTCTCTGCTCAAGCCCTTGGTCATCAACAAATTCTATTCTCTTGTCAGGAAGCCTTCTAAAGTTATTGGCTCTGACAAGGATGAATTTGAGATTAAAGAAATTGTGGATGCTCGAATTCGATATGCCCATCTTCAGTACCTCGTAGATTGGAAGGGTTTTGGCCCAGAAGAATGTGCATGGATTTATGCATCGGATGTCAAAGCACCTAGACTTATTCAGAAATTCTTTGCTAAACATCCCTCCAAGAATCAGTTGAGGTGTCCAGTGGCCACCCCTATGGGAGGGGGTGATGTCACGTCTTGCGGAAGAAGCCGCATTACTTACCCCGTTAGGAGACTCCTTGCGACTGTTGCTGCACTTCGTTCCCGACGTCCGGCCTCCGGCGGTCCCTGGCGTCCTCGTGGAGTGCTGGGCGCCGCCATCTTGGAAGACGTCACGTGACTCCCCGCGGCCAATCCTGAAGCAGGCCAGGGGAGCGCGTGTCTGAGGAGCCAATCAGCGACAGGGGCGGGCTATTTAAACCCCTGTCAGCTGTTCCCTGGTGCCAGATCTTCGTGTCTTCTAGCCTAGGAGCCTGGTTCCTGTTTGCTCCTGGCCTGAACCTACAGCAGTCATACCTGCCTATACCTACCTGCCTGAATCTACAGCAGTCATACCTGCCTATACCTACCTGCCTATACCTACCTGCCTGAATCTACAGCAGTCATACCTGCCTATACCTACCTGCCTGAACCTGCAGCAGTTATACCTGCCTATACCTACCTTCCTGGACTTACAGTATACTTTCCTTCCTGCCTTGCAGAACGTCCATCGGTCTGAATCCGCTACTTACCTACCTGTCAGAGACTGCTCTCATACATGCCAGTCCGGTCTCACCTTGCTCGCCTGTCTGGGCGGAATCTCCGTCTGTCCCTTTAGGGCTCATATGAGCCACCATTATTTAAAACCGCCCAGCTTTGTATTCTCTGTTTCCGCCCGCCAACCTGAACCCAGTGCGGATCAATCTCAGAACGTGACAATTTTCCTCCTATCTCTCTGACTGAACCTTCTCTGTTTCCACCCCTAGCTCATCCTCCCCCTCTCCGCTCCCTGTTGGTGTCGCTCAGGGCTCTGTCCTTGGCCCGCTCCTCTATTCCCTCTACACCTCCCCGCTGGATAACCTCATCAGCACCTTTGGTTTGAACTACCTCCTCTATGCTGATGACACTCAAATTTACCTCTCCTCCCCTGACCTCAACCCCTCTCTATATATATATATATATATATATATATATATACACACACACACTGATGAACAGCAATCACTGTCTTATTATAGTAAGACACGACTGTATGTGTCCAACGTTTCAGTTATTTAATTACTTTCTTCGGGGATTAACAGTGCTACAAACCATATAAACTTTTTGTCCATGTGCAAGACCATGTGGATCACGCTGAACAATCTCCTGGGCGTCCCTCCACGCCGGAAACGAAAGGGCGCACAAAGCCGCCAAACCCAAACATAGTTAGTGAACTAAATAAAATTAAGAACTAAATATCCTGCGCACACGAAGAATGCAGCCAGGGACAGAAACTGCCAGACCACCGCCAGCAAGTGTAACAGATGAATCAATCTACACAGGAAATCTACACAGAAACAACATAAAGTGCCCCAGCACTCTTGTGATTAACCAGTAACTGTCATTCTATCTTTAAAATAAAATGCAGATATTTGTTACATACATTTGCAAATATATGATAAGCCACCATCCACTGACATGACTTCTCTGTTATGGTGGTCCTAACTCTTAAACTGTCAGAGTCCCTATATTAGGTCATATATCATGTATTTTTAATGTGATAGTTCACTCACCAGGAGGGGGGTCTTTAAGTCTCCAAAATAGCTTATCTGGAACTGCACCTTCTATCACTGTGGCCCTGACATACTTCCAAACAAAAGTACACAAGTACTTTTACAATCTTAAAACTTGCTTTAGCTACTGTTTAGCTACTGGTATCTTCCCATTTTTATGTAAACATTAGCTAATCACTCCAGTTCTGAAAACCACAAGTCACTGCTTGACTTGCCTACTCTCCTCACTCCCTTCCTTTCCTCAAACAATCTTTTGGATCTTTATTAGTCTGGCTTTTGTTCCCAACACTATGTCACAACTCTGTTTCAATGGTCTGCCTGAGGGGTCAGTTGTCTTATTCTGGTGCTAAACTGTTGTTTCAAGCTTTACCACTGTGCTACAGTGCTGCTGTTTTGTTACCTGGCTAATTACCCCTGATTCTAGTCAGCTGCACCCTCTACATATTAACCAGTTCTCCCTGCACTCTGAGGTGGTTCATTGTTGTCCAAGTAATCTTCCAGGAAATTGTCCTTTGCACAGCTTTAACTGTAAGCTAATTTTGGGACTTACTGAAGCCTCCAAGTCTGCATTACTCTGCGGATGCAGCTCACGCACTCTGCGTTTCCTCAGTGGACTTCCTAAGCTTCCAAGCCTACATTCTTGGGTGACTTTCAACTCACACAAATGGCATCTCTGCTGTATTCCTCTGCTCAGAACACCTTGCAGTACATTGCACCTTTGCTCTATTTCGCTGCTTAATACATTACATACTGCTGCACTGGTCCCTGCAGATCATTGCACCTTCGTTACATACTGCTAGCCCTGGACTCCCTGACCACAAACTAGAGCGATTATGGTACCAATTCTACAATTATCGTGGATCGGGCAAAAAAAATGATCTAGTGTGTGGTACAGACAGATTTCTAAAACCTCAGATTATCCTCCCAGACATGCTCTGGGACAATAATCTGATCGAAGGGAATTTTCAATTGATTATTGCCCCAAGGGGATAATATCTTAGTGTGTGGGCAAGTCCAATTATTGGACCTAGTAGCTCCACCTCCTGGCTGCAGTTTCCCTGTCTGTCTGACTGAGTCAGACAGACAGACTGGGAAACTGCGGCCAGGAGGTGGAGGTGCCAAACGCTACTGTCAGCCAGCCCTTTAGAAAGCTGCAGAACATCTCATACTGACAGTACCTCTCAGTCTATTTTTCCCATTAATACATATTTGTGCAGTCAGCCAACAGACAAGCTGCATGGTCTCATTCAGAGATTATCGCTCCTCTAGACTCTGCTGTGTGTTGCACCGATATTGGGACATTTCCCTAGAGGAAAATCCTCCCAAATATCGGCCACCACATACTGAGAGCGATAATCTCTCTAGTGTGTGGCCACCTTATGAGTGATAATTGTGAGAATAATCCTTGGATTTTTGTCTTTTACTTATCATTTGGATTTATATTATCCTCCTAGCCTGCCTTTACAAGTCTACCATAGCTAATCTCACTGTACCATGCTTATCCATTTCCTAGTGAACAACTATTCCACCACTTGTTTGTTTATTCTTTCTTGAGTTTTTTCACATAATAAACCAGTATCCATATATCCAAGACTCAGTGGTTTTAAACAGACCAAAGTACCTAGATTTGTAACACACACCACTGAAACTGCGCTGACCAAGATGGTCAATGATTCTAAAGGTTACTACTCTCCTAATTCTGGTGGATATTTCTGCTGCTTTTAACACTGTTGTGCATTCTCTTCTTATACAAATGTTATGATCCCTGGGTATTCAGGACAAAGCTCTTTCCTGGTTTACATCCTATTTGTCTAATTGCTCTTTCAGTATTTGCTTTTCTGGATCCACCTTCCCTGCTCTTCCCCCTATTTACCACAAAGGCTCAGTGTTAGGTCCATTTCAGTTCTCTATACAACTTTCCTTGAGCTAATAGTCATTTGGATTTCAGTATCATCTATATGTATGCTCATTGCAATCATGTTTTTGTCAGCCTATAGATGTGCTTCCCCCACTCCGCTCTACTTGTCCTGGATTTCAGACGCTGCTGTTCTCCTGTCTGTATATGTACACCTGTATATAGATACTGTATAACAAGCACACAGGAAGCCAGGAACAGTGGATCAGTGAGAACACATTTATAAGCAGGTGCCCACATGCAGCGATGATTGCAATGTGCAATGGTGTGCATACTGTACTGTTCTCCCTCCAGCTTTAGCCACATCATGATGGATCACAGTGAGATTGTTGGTTTTATTTTTTTAATTCACGTTTTTTGGAGTTTTGAAAGAAAGTCATACTTCACCATGACATTAATACAAAAATGTGCAACAGGACAAAATAAATACTACAAGTACAAGTTGCTACATCATGACTGCAAGTACCATTATTCAAATACTATCTCCCTAGCAAAATTTTTGGTGGACCAAAGAAGCAGGCTTTCATTGGTGACATACCTGTATGACTGATTTGTTGGAAAGGAGCATGGGCATCTTTACACAAAGACTAACGTGTATATATAGCCAATGATATGCATTTCATGGAAGTTCTTATTGCTGGCAGCAATGAAAGTGTCTCCAGGCACAGACACCCATTAACTCCCTACTTACCCAAACACCAGAGGTATGTCTCAGGTAGAAATAGTTGGGTCTAAAACATGGGTTGTCAACCTGGTCCCTACTGCCCACTAGTGGGCGATTCCAGCTTTCATGGTGGGTGGTGGTAGCACATCTTATCCACTGGGGCTGGGCAGTTTGGGCTTTCAGCACTTCCCAGTCTGGCCCTAGCATTTTCTGTCACTGTCAGTCTGCCTGGGCTTGCAGCAGTGGCTGAAAATACCTTACACAAAAGAAAAATAATATATAATACCTGTTATCTGAGCACTTAAGAAATTACTGCACTCTCTAATTCATCAAGAAACTTATAAATAAATAAAA
>WWET01008786.1:1301-18710 GCA_011038615.1 Limnodynastes dumerilii
TACATTACATTCACATACAGTACATACAATTTTGTACTATTAGATAAGGAGAGGTTAAATAAGATTATGTAAAGTGAATAAAATACTTTGCATCGATTTTTATGGAGGTTACTTTAAAGTAGCTTACAAAAATAAGAAAAAGTGACTGCTTGAGAAAGCAAAATTTATTAAAAATAAATATATTGTATATTCTCAAAAAAATCAAAAAGGCTAGAAATCAAAGGCTAGAAAAGGCAAAGTAGAAACACACATGACTGCTGATGCCACAGCAACTATAGTATACAAAAGAAAGATAGAGTCTTACAATCTGCAGTAATTATGTTGACATGTTCAATTAGCAGCGAGAAAAAATTATACAGTAACTGTGATTTTCATTTTCGTTTGACTGCTGCTTTTTTCTGCAGAGAGCTGTTGGCACAGAATATCATAAAATCTGCATTGCACCAGAGGGAGAAATTAAGTTATGTCTCAGTATCCCAATGACATTAGAAAGTACAAGTGCCAACATAGATTCCTGTTGTACAGGTGTTGCAGTTAGAGACAGGAAGCATCATTATGTAGTTAGCAAGAGTTCTCTTTTCTATTCCTGTTACCATCGATCATGAATTGAGAGAGCTCTCATAAACTACACAGGCGTTCACAGGATCTCCAGTAATGAACTGAGGTACCTGTGGGATGTGATTAGTTTCCAAGCTGTGAAAAGTTATTGCAATCAAAATTAATAACAAAACTCAGAGTAGTGCAAACAATTAACAACAAAACATGCTTTCCAGCTGCATGTGCTTGGAATAATAAGGGTGTTATTAATTTAAATTCATAAATCATCAGAAAGGTAAACAGAATGCTAATATGCGCTGTAATTCAACATCTCAGATCTGACAATTGCCTAGCCTGTAAAACCATGAAGGATTGGTGTTTTGTTTTTGTACCTAGGATGAAAAATTGTGAAAATGAGCCAGTTTATGAAAAAAAGAAATATTTGTTACATTAATATATCCGGTTTAAAATATTACAGAGCATAAATCATGCCAGGACTGCACAGCTCAATCCATCTGGGCTTCTGTCTTTTAAATAAGAACACTCTAAGTATTAAAGTTGATTGAAGCTTTTTAAAAGGTATTACATTGATTTTCAAATGGGTCTCAAAAGTATTAAAATTTTTATTGCCTACTCTCATGACCCTGGGCCTGATCCTCATTTAAGAACAGACAGCGGACTTACTTTACAGTCTCTTGCGTAACATTTGCAAAGCTGCAGGTTTGGAAAAGTGGAGTAATTACCGATAGCAACCAATCAGATTCTAGCTTACGTTCTACAGTGTGTAAAAGGAAAGTGAGAGCTAGAATCTGATTGGTTACTATGGGCAACATCTCCACTGTTCCAAACCCACAGCTCAGTAAATCTAAATGCACAGAGATCTGGATCAGGTCCCCTCTTATTATGTACAAAGAGGGTTGGCAGTATTATAGTATTATGGACCCTTTCCTAACTTACCTTTTCCTACATGGGAACCTCTTAACCCACCACATACAAACTTATGCATCCAGAAATCCAACCCCACCTCTCCCATTTAAACCAAAAAGGAATGACAATTTCAACATTATCCAACTGATAGACTGGGTTTGAATGCCTAATTTGCACAATGCACAGATCCCAAACTGTGCTCTCACAGGGGTGCTGTGAATTCCATGTGCTGATTGTCACGAGATTGCAGGGGTCACCAGCACAGCCTTTCTCTGCAGGGAGATCTCCCTTGTAGTTCCCCAGTGAGTCTAAAGCAGTGAATACACACTGGAGATTTTTCTGTTGATTATTGTGTAGACGTCAACATAAAGGACAGTCTCACTAGTGTGTACTTTTCAACATTGCTGTAGAATTGTTAGAAACAGCATCTGATTGTTGATTGTATTTTTAGAAGTAGTTCATTTTTACAATCGACAATGTCCCAATGTCTTCTCTATTAATGGATGCGTAAGCTGTCCAAACAAGAATAAAGAGAGATCCACTCCTAAATCATTACAGCGTGTAGTAATCATTATTCAAATATCGAGTACTATTTTCACAGATGTTGAATTATTAGAAAAACCTCCAGTGAGTATCCAGCTTAATGCCAGTCAGTGCACAGCAGTTGCAACGTGCTGACCAGCATTAGACTTATTGCAGGCAGAGAGGTTGTGCTAGCAGCAAATTTTCATATATCTCCTTAGTGAATCTATTGCAAGTTAGTGCATAGAAGTTGCAGGGAGAGAAACTGTGCTTTAAGCACTGCTTCTCTCCCTGCAACACACTGATTAGGATTACTGAGGAGCTGCAGGGTAATCTATCCCTGCAACTCCTGTGTGCTGACTGGCATTAACTCACGGATAAATTTTGGAGAGATGTTTAACTTTTTGGACTAGATCCAGAAGTATGTTTAAAGTCTGTACGTTCGCAATCCTATGGCTATGAATGTACTGACTTGGCTAGCCTATATTCCCTAACAGAGAATATTAGTACAACCCCTTGATTTCTTCCATGTGAAATATGGTTTTGAGAATTGCAACATAACTTAAGTATTCCGTATGTGGAATACTAAATTGTACGTATGGGCTAAGTCAAGCCCTTACTGTAAATACCTGTGCCCAAGAAACATGTGTATCTCATAGTCAGTGGGCCAGCCCCCTGTGCGGACATGGAAATTCTTTTAAATACAGATAAGTGATTTCCATATATGGCGTACAGAAATCGCCTATTGTTAATATTTCTCGATCAGGCCCTTTGACATTATTTGACATTATTAGGTCCTTACCTAAATACTTATTAAGTTGTTTTAATCCAACCACTTTAGAAACAGGATGGCGCAGTAACTATTTTGGCTTAGGGGGTGCCTATTAAATTTTATTTTCATAATTTTTGGCTCAAATGTTTAATTTCTTTGTGGATAATGGGTTTCTCATATTGTCTATGTATTGTATGTATTATGTATTATTATGTATACTGTATATCTATGTTATATATGTAGTTTGCATGAACTGAGGGAAATGATAAGTAAATGGTTACATAAATTATAGTGCAGTTAAAGATAATGGGGTAGATCCAGACCTACGTTTGTAATCCATTTTCTAGCATAGCGTATTTACGCGAATGTACCTTCTAAGCACTCCCCTTGCATGTACGTACTTTGCCGTTTTACGCTTTCCAAACCCTACCTTAACTTTTGGCAACGTAACCTCTCACGTATGTATAGCCTGCGTGTAGTTATGCCGCTAAGCATACCCATACTGTACAATTTAAATGCCTCACCCCGCCTTTGAAGCGTAATTATGGGTGGCATATGGCTGGCATGCCCCCTCAAACATTGTTACGCTACTGGTAAGTGAAAGGCCCCTACACTCAGAGTTATGTAGCATTACGTAGCCAAACATCTGCCGCGAGCATGCTCAGAACAGACAAAATAGCATTTTTACGTCTCTACCAGGCGTAAATACGCTTGAAAACGTTGTTCTGGATCTGCCCCAATGGGTATTTGAACTGTAAGAAGTAGAGATCAATCAGTGTGTATTTATCATGCACTAACTTGGGCGGGTATCTGCTCTGGGTTCCCGGGGACGTCATAGTGGTGGTTCAGTGAGATAGTGGAAGCTTGGAGCCTTAATATAGGATTTGCTCATGGGTTAGTAGGCAAAGGGATACAGGCTTGATGTGGCTTGACCAGGAATGGAACTGGAGCAAGACTTGACGTGGACTGGGCCAGGACTGGAACTGGAGCAAGACTTGTCTGAACCTGGACTGGCCAGTAGTGGAATTGAAAGAAGACTTGACATAACCTGTACTGTGCCAGAAGTGGGACTGGATGAAGACTTGACTGAACCTGGACTAGCCAGGAGTGGAACTTGTAGTAGGACTTGACTGAACTTGGACTGGCCAAGAGTGGGACTGAAACAAGGCTTGACTGAACCTGGACTGGTTAGGAGTGGAACTTGAAGCAAGACTTGACTTGGAATGGACCAGGTGCCTTGAACTGAAACAGGGTTACACTTGACCTTGGCTAGACCAGGTGACATGAAGTGGAACAGGATTAGACTTGACCTGGACTGGACCAGCTGACTTGATCTAGAACAGGATTAGACTTGACCTGGGCTGGACCAGGTAACTTAAACTGGAACAGGATTAGACTTGACCTGGGCTGGACCAGGTGACTTGAACTGGAACAGGATTAGACTTGACCTGGGTTGGACCAGGTGACTTGAACTGGAACAGGATTGATAGTCTGCAGACATGTGAGGTCTTGAGGCTAGAGCAACACCCTGCAGGCTGTTGAACAAGATAGACAGTCTGCATCAGCAGAGGTCTTGAAGCTGGAGCAATATTCTGCAGGCTGTTGAACAAGATAGACAGTCTATAATTGCAGAGGTCTTGAAGCTGGAGCAATACTCTGCAGACTGTTGAACAAGATAGACAGTCTGTAATACAGAGGTCTTGAAGCTGGAACAATATACTGCAGTCTGTTCTCTGCTGGCAAGGTTAATCAGGCTGATTGCTGCAGCTGGAAAGCAGACTGCAAGGTGCCTGAAATCAGAGTTCTCACAAGAAGCAAGACAGGAACCAGGCAACCTGAATAAACAAGTTGTTCTGGCCCAGAAGACTCAGTGCTCTGGGTTTAAATAGAGCATCCCTGAGCTGGATTGGACAGACAGATCATGTGCTTCTCTTGGCTTGCTGCTGCAGATCATGTGCTTCTCCTAGCTTGCTCCTGGTTGGCTGCTGTAGATCATGTGCACAGATCCAAGATGGCAGTGCCCATGCACTGGAGGACAGCAGCGTTTGATACCAGCAATATACAGGGATATACCTGGATACACATGATGGGGGATGCCGGGTGCTGGATATACATGATGGGGATACTGGGTCCTGGATACACATGATGGGGGATGCTGGGTGCTGCATACACATGATGAGGATACTGGGTGCTGGAGAGACAGGATGGGGGATATATATCTATGTATAGTGGAGACTAGGGGCCTGATCTCCCCGATTCTCCCCCTGTACGAGTGTATTTTCCCTCACTTACGCTGTCTGAAGTCTACCCTAACTTCAGCCGGCCTAAGCGAGGGAAAATACGCTCACACAGGAGCGTATCACCTAAAACCCCTCCCTCCCTCCTTTCCTCATTAAACTATCTCCCCCTGCCCACCTACACTAACATGTGCATAGTAACGGCGAGGGACGCCCCCTCAGCCGTTACTTTGGTGATACTATGGACGCCCGATTGTAGATCGGGCATTTCCGTAGTAAAGCCGGCCAACGTCTGGCCGGCGCATGCGCAGCACGGCTTTTCAGCCGATCTTACGCTTACACCCGGCATATTACTGCTGGGCTGCGTAGGTCTGGATCAGGTGCTAGGGCACTATTGTATAGTGGTGAATATGATTTGCGTTGTTTTATTGTGGTTACAATTGTTTTGTATGATGACGCTTATTATAATCTAGGATGGTCACTAGTGTCAAATTGTTAAACAGAAGGGCGCAAAATTAAAGTTCGCAGGGGGGCGTCAAACACCCTAGCACTGGCCCTGATTAAACAAAACATAGTTCTACTTAATTAAATGTGTCATTGAGTTGATATGTTATGTATTCCCTCACAAGCATGTGGGTTTATATAAAAGTCAACAGGCTCATTTAAAGTGACAGTGTATATATGAGATAATCACTCTGGTCTTACTGAGGGAGGAACTGACATATCAGAATATCAGGACTGCAGTAGACATCCATATTTCCTCCAGCATGTCTATATGACATGAGGTCATAAAGAAATGAGATTAGACCTCATCTTTGCTGTAGTTCTTCATATAAATGCTGTGGCTTGTCATTTTTATGATAATTTTGTGTTCAAATTTTTACTCTCGTTGTAGCTCAATATTATTGGGGAAGTGGTGAATCTCTCAGTAAAAGGGTGCATATAACCCTTTCACCATGCTGCTGAGCATAAAAATATAAGACCAATTGCAATATATATAGTATTGGGGAAATCAGTGCTATAACTCCTGCTGGTCTCAGCGTTTCCCGACACTGCCGACTCCATCATTCTGCAAGGAGATGGTGAGATGTGAGATTTAACAAGTAGAAATAACACTCACCTTGGGCTGAATCCAGACTTAAGCAAGTGCTTGAAATAGTTACTCCTGGGTAAACCATGTTGCTTGCAGGGGGAGTCAAGTTAAATTACTTTGCATGCAGGGATATATCTTTGAATTGCTTACTGCACACAGATATTGACCAGCTTTACTATCACACTGTTATTTAGACTTGGGATAGGAAACATCACCTCTCAACTCTAATACTGTTTGTGACAGATGAAATATGACTCCCCTGCAATCAATATGGTTTAGCCCAGGAATAACTAATTTCAAGCACTTACTTAAGTCTGGATCCAGCCCCTCTCCTTGGAGAGCTTCCATTGAGAAGCTGCACTGATGATGTCAGACGCTGTAGAATTCCTGTTTATGTTCAAAGAGGGGAAGTCTAAACATTGTAACATTGTTTGAAAGGAAAGTTTTTGTTAAGTACCAAAGTTCTGTCTTGAAGAATCGTTGCAATCACTAATGATCATAAAAGGTATGCAACTATGACTTAATATAAACACACCTCATAGCTTTTTATGTGATCTAAGAACATGTTAATATGCACACTGGCTAATGTAAAAAAAAAATTAAATCATGAATTGAAGGCTTCAAGCACTTGAAAGTACCAAATTTAATAAAGAAAGTAACTTTTTCCTTTACTTTAAACTATAATTCCATGGTGTTTTAGCATAAAAGTTTTATTTAACTAAATCAGCAATTAGTTATTTGAGGTTTTTACCTTTAATTTTTTTTAAACTCTTTATTGTTCACTTAATTTATAACAGCCATATTTTTTATGTTTTCTATTAGTTTTTCCTTTATCTTCTTACAGGAACCCAATTTCATAATTATGATATACATATTTGAAATGTGAAACCTTTCTGCGCCTAATGTCCATGTTAATAATGTGAAAGTTTCAATTTAGTGATAATCTATCATCCCTAAACTATTATTTGAAGTAGGCAAACCTAGTCTACTCATTTTAACTCCCAGTGGCTAAGTGCCATGAGGAGCACAGACAAATCAATTATTCTCAAGTGTGTAAGTCATAAAACAAAGAATTCATCAATACCCCTACAATCATACCACTCTGCTGCAGTGTTAGGCAGAGCAGTCGTAAAATGAACTATTTTACAGGATTCCTCTTAACTTTCCTGAATATGTTCCAGTTAGATGTTTTATTGCCAACAAAATTATATGGCCGGTGGTCTGAAACAATTCTGAAAAATGCAATCAATGAGCCATCCAAATCTCTCATTTATGTGGAGAGGACATACTGGATAGAGGACATGTAACACTTCACTGTTACTTCATGATTGATGGCATTGCCAGAATACAGGTTGTTGTAAAACTTGTTTTCATTCTACAGAATGTTCTTTGGTGCCTATGGGAAAATACATGTTTTTGAACATTAAGAATGTCTGATAGCAATTCTCACAAGATAAAGCTGTTTACATGCAGAATCTACTGCCTGAAACACTAAAAGGGCTTATCTAACTAGCGCTCTGACAAATAGGCATATGCTGATTATTAAATGGATATTGATTTTTACAGTTGTAGCTGTGGAAGTACTCTGTACCAAAGTATATAAGGTCTTATTACTGATAAACAGAATGTGGAAGGACTGGACAAAAAGAACAAATAACAATAAAAATGAAACAATCTTTTATTATTTTACCATTAAGATAGTATTTGAACTGCTGAGTAACTATTTGCATAGCCAATAAATTTGTATAAAATGGGTAGATAATATAGGAAGATATTATCTAGATTGTTAATTTTCTTTATTTTAAGTATACAGCATGGACCAGATCCAGAGTTCTCAGGCAACCGATTCGCAAATCCACTGCCCGTTTTGCGTGCGTCCTATGCAGAGCTGCGACTTTTGCAACTCTGGATACAACATACAGAAAAGGTGCATCCGTTTGTAACATGCAAATGGGTGTGGGGCTCCGGTCAGAACGGCGGAATTTTGAAACAGCCATTTCTTCCCAGCCAGTTGCGCACTGGCTGGGATTTTGATTGCATATGCCTCGATGAGACATAGCAATCGATCCTCGGAGCACCGAAAGCTCTGTGCTCCGAAATGGTAAGGAAAATCAGTCCCCACTCCTTTCCCTAATTCTAACCCTAACCCTCCCCTCTCACTACCCTAATCCTAACCCTCCTTTCCTGGCTGCCTGACCCTAACCCTCCCTTACTTGCAGCCTGACCCTAACCTACCATCTCCCGCAGCCTGACCCTAACCCTCCCTCCCTTGCAGCCTGACCCTAACCCTACCTCCCCTACAGCCTTATCCAAACCCTCCCTACCCCGCACAGATAGTTTACTCACTTGTCCCTGGTCCGACGATAGCAGTGGCGGAGCTGCGGTAGAGGTTGCGAAAGTGAAAGGGGGTAATTTATGCTGAACGGCATACTCACCCATTCATTAAAAAAAGTCTAAATTGGTAAGTATTCGGAAAAGGGACATTCGAAAAGGAACTTTTGGATGTCCCTTTTTCGCAAATCAGACTTTCTGGCCGGTGAATGCAACCGCATGCAAACAGATGTGTATCGACAGAGACTGCAAGGTCTACTCACAGCAGCCTATACATGTTACATGTTACAAATGTGTTTTTTATTTTTCTTTGTTTTTACTTTTTAAACAATGTAAATTCCTATAAAATTTATCACAGTCACTTAAGTAGTCCTTGACTAGAATAAGCAGCAATCTGCTGCTTATCAACAAGATTTAGAATTTTTATTTTATTTTTTAAAATCTTTTATTGAAGCTTAGAATGTTTTTACATTACAACAAGACAGTATATCAATGTATCTATTAAACCTTAACATGTAGTCTTAATACTGTTTCAATTAATACAACATTGGGGTACATAAAATATCAGATTATTGATAAAGCTATTAGCGAAGCTATATGTTAGAATGAAAGCTGCGGCTTACAGATTAGAAAAAG
Source organism: Limnodynastes dumerilii (assembly GCA_011038615.1). Taxonomy (NCBI): domain Eukaryota; kingdom Metazoa; phylum Chordata; class Amphibia; order Anura; family Limnodynastidae; genus Limnodynastes; species Limnodynastes dumerilii. The sequence continues at coordinate 10,357 of WWET01008786.1, forward strand.
GAGTGCATGGGAGTCACCATGAACTACCACCTACAGTAATTCAATTCTCAAAGGATATAGGAAGATCATTAGCATAAACTCTAAGGGGCTGAGCCAAAACTCCACCGCCCGCCGTATTTCTAGCGGGCGGATGCGTAAGATTGGCATTTCTGCCTATCTGTACATGCGCTGGGCAGATGTTGCCCAGCGTAGTTAGGGAAACCCGTTCCTCAGGATCGGCGTCCTCAACTGTTGCGTAGTTACGGTTAGGCAAGGCAGGCAGGGAAAGGTAAGATAATGAGGGCAGGAGGGTGAGTTTGGGCCATTACGATCCTGTGGCTAGGGCGCCCTGTAGTGTCCGAATTAGTAGCGGCGTCAAAGAAGAGGAATTAACCTGTCGACGGGGCAAGTGCCAGAAGAGGCCGAAGAGCAGAAGGAAGGACCGGATCATCATCTTCAAGCAACTGGAGAAGATTATCTGCAAAAAAAGAAGAAACTACAAGCAACTCGTCCCAAGAATGATGACAGCTAAACTGTGAGTGTGAAATTATTTTATTTACTTTATGCAACACACATTAGTTTAAAATACATTTAGTACAAAACAGGGTGGCCACCTGGGGTAATTTTACAGAGTAGGGGGCAATATTATGCATTGTAAATGTTTATTTTAGGCACACGTATGTAAATGTATTTGGGTCTGATCCAGAGCTACGCTGGTCCACTAGCCGTTAGTACGACCAGTATAGCTCTGGTCCACTCCCCCGTCACTCCCCCTCTGTGTGCGTAGTTACACACAGTTACGCCAGCTGAAGGCTACCCTAACTTCAGCCGGCGTAACTGTGTGTCACACAGGAGCGTAACACACTAAACCCAGCCCTCCCGTCCTAATTACCCTCCCTCCCCCCGCCCAGCTTCTGTAAGTACAGCATAGTTACGGAGCTGCCCGTCCCTTCGCTAGGTCCATGGCTCACAAAATATGCCCGGCGCATGCGCAGAACTGAATTTTTGCAGTTCTTAAACTGCTGCCTGTGGTGGGCAGTGTACCTCTGGATCAGGCCCTTTGTGTATGTTTTATTCACACTGTTTTTTTATTTTTGGGAACCGGATACAGCGCAGCATGCTTAGAAGGCTTAAAATGCTGACACTGATATTACTACAAGGCTCAGCAATGCTAAGCATTCCAAACATGCTGCGCTTGTGTTTTTTTTTTTTAAACATAAAGCGACGGCGATTTAGCCCTAGAATAATCGATGCATATCGACGGGGATTTAAAATCGCATTTAAAAAGCGTCTGTAGTAGTGAATACCACGATTTTTGCTAAAAAAAACGCTGTAAAATTGCGTTGAGATTGATCTTTAAAAAATTTACTTTTGTAAATATACCCCTAATTCTGAAATAATTTTTCTACTCTGGTTTCTTTCTTGAGGGAAGTTTCCAACCAGTCCATTCTAAATATATAAAATAACTTTTCTTTGAATAGAGTAATTGCAGCAGGTATAGGTTGCAGCCAAGATTTTGAATTTTTATGAAAAAAGTGTTTAAAAAAATAATGGGGTAGATCCAGAACTACATCCGTCTTCCATAGATGGACATAATTCATTGAAAATAGCTACTGCGCATGCTTAGTAGTTATTGTACGTAATCTGTGTATCGTTTCGATACGTAGATTGCGTATATGCGGTCTAAAAGACTGCATATATGCAATCTACGTATCGAAACGATACGCAGATTAAGTACAATAGCTACTACGCATGCGCAGTAGCTGTTGTTCGTTGAGTTACGTCCGTCTATGGAAGACGGACGTAGTTCTGGATCCGGCCCAATGCTCTGAGCTGGTGTAACACTTTAGGTGGAAGAGCAGGGCTTGCAACAGCTCTAATCTGCCCCCATTCTAAATAAATTATAATGGCGCTCCCCTTTGCGTCTGTGCAGAACACATGGATGTGAACACAGGCAGAAAGGCAGCAGTGCACTAAACTTTCTCATTCCCATTCTGTATTTTCAACAAAGAAATACACAATTTAGAAAATGTGTAGTGGGCACACTGTGTGGTGGTCACACTTTGCAGTGCTGCTTCCCTCACTGACCCGTAATTCACTATCAAGGTCTCATACATTGATTTTAGGACATGAACACACATTTTTTTTCTTTTCATTCCTTTCATAACACATACAGATATAATTGTTGTGTTTTTGTGATGTACTGTAAATTAGTTGTACAAGTACTGTATGCCCATAAGGTTTTAGGATAAATAAACTCCTGTTGGTAGTAGTACCGTGCAATTCATTTATGCTTTCTTATACCTGACATTAAAATTTCTGCGGTCTCAATTGTTTTCACAATTTGTTGCTATCTCGTTAGACAAGTGGTGCTCTTATGTAAAGGAATGTCATTTGAATTCTCATTTCCTTAACTTTAAAGACTTTTAATGAGATATTATATACAAAGTTTTGTGAATTCATCTCAGGTGACTATAATTTCTCCGTTTCTTCCAGCATGCATCCACACCTGTCTTACATTATAGCAGGTGGAGTTTTCTTTTTTTCTCTGTTCCCGTTTCATTCTGTCTCTGATTATGCACAGTTAATTTATTTAATTACCTTACCTTAGCTCAGCTTTCTGAAGAGCTAAAGTCTAAGATGTGCCTAATGACTTAACATTAAAATTTAGAACTATAAATATGTATAGAAATAGAACTACTAAGGAAAGTGATCCTCATGGTGCTTGCATCGTTGAGGGATGGGGGAGTCGTGGCTGTCACGCCAGAGTGGCAGAGTTGAATCCCATTGAAAATTTACTATAATTCCTTTCTCTGTTCGTGTTGTTATACATTAATAGTTAATATGTGATACATATAAGTTTGCATTCATAAAATATGTAACACTCCTAAATTACATAATGAAAATGTAACATGCTTCTAACAAGTTAAATACATGGTGTGTATATATATATATACACACACACACACACACACACACACACACATACATACACACACACACACACACACACACACAGGCACCCCAGCACTCTTGCAATTAACAAGTAACTAACCATGACATATTTTGGAGACTTCTTGGGGAACTCTGTGGTGAGTGATCTCTCAATTGAAAAATACATGATATATAATCAATAAAATTACCTGGAGTGGGCACTGGTATGCCAATGGACTGATAAAAATCTGCAGTATTTAGCAATATGTACAATACATATACTGCATATATTTAAACAGTGCTTTTTTTGTCATAGAATGCACCCACACAGAGTTCCGGCCCATTTTTCAACAGATTTTTAAAAGTTTTGGCTGCATAATCATTAAAATGGTGCATGTGGGCTGCTTTTGTGTCGAGTCCGATGCATGCGTACCTTGTCCGCGCTGGTTGTGATAGCACTGTTCGGCTTGTGGCGCTGCTTGGCTTGTGATTGGTTGTGTGGTCGCGCACTAGTTGATGTGAGTTCTGGCACCTATTTTCTTACAAAAAAAGCACTGTATATAAATTAATCTAGATAATCTAGAGCAGGTGATAGTAAGGTTTGGGGAAATCTCACGGATACAAAAAAAAGTTATCCCAGCACTCTTGCATTAACCAGTAACTAACATTCTATCTTTAAAATAAAAGTCAGAGAGATTCATTACATACATTTGCAAATATATTATAAGCCACCAGCCACTTACAAGGTTTCTCTGTTTTTGGTGGTCCTAACTCTAAAACTGTCAGAGTCCCAACATACAAATATAAAGTGTGAGCAATAGAGAGTTCCATTAGTATACTAAATGATTGTGAGGAGAATGACATCTCTTTTTTCATGTTTATTAATCTCTTTAAATTTTAGTGTGTTGCAGCTAACTCATCTATCTTCAATGACAATGCTTTGAGAGAACAAACTATGTAATCCAATACAGCCATGCTGTAGTCTAATAAATGTAATTTTTTTTTACTACGGGCTATCTAATACCTGCCATACCATCCATTAAACCATTGACAAGTTGAGTCATTGCAGTGATGACTATATGATGGATAACAGCAACTGAGAATAGTAAACTGGGAGATAACTATAAGTGGCAAAATGATCAGAGAAGAGCATAACTTTCTCCAAATTATAAAAAGGAAAAGTCACCAAGACAATACTAGATTGTTAAAATGGGCAAAACTTTCACTTTTCCATTTTAGAAAACTTCAATAAATCTAAATTTCACATTTTCAATGTTTTAAAATATTTGAAAAAATATGGGCCCTTGTGTCTCTCCCCTTTAATAAAACCATTATTTTATTATATTGGTCTATATGGCTACACATTCCACCTCCCCTATTGCTTCATTATTGGTATGTCGTATTCCTTCCTTCTATTCCACCATTTAACAATCATACAACACCTCATTTTTGTTTCACCTGTCCTTATTTACTTAGATGGCAAACCATATCATCTCCACTCACATGTCCATATCTCATAAACTGATCCATAATCAGCCTCCCTGCATTCTCACGTCCATCCCTCCTCTCTCCCTCTGCTCTACTCATTATTAGAGTGGTGACCCCTGTTGGTTTTAATTTTAGTTCGAAAACTGTTTTGGTTTTGTAAAATATATTTTGATTTTGGTTTTGGCAGTGTATCTGGATTTATTAAATAACATTTTTTTAATTATAGTAATAAATAGGGTGTCTGTAAATATATATATATATAATGATAAATAGCACAAAGATGTAGTCTGACATCGTCTTATATAGAATCCAATACCAGAGATTTGAATTTAAAAAATTGGCAATTTGAATGTAGAAATATGGTGTTTTCCGGGTTTGGCAGCAGGAACCGATTCACACCATCGTTTACCTTGGAGACCGATTCACGCCATTGTTTACCTTAGAGACCGATTCACACCATTGTTTACCTTAGAGACCGATTCACACCATCGTTTACCTTAGAGACCGATTCACACCATTGTTTACTTTGGAGACCAATTCACGCCATTGTTTACTTTGGAACCCCTGAATTCTACTGTCGCATTTCACCCAATTTGAAGCACTCATCTCTACACCTTTAATATTAACTATTCTAATCACTCATTCCTACATTTATGAATCGGCAGACGTTGACCACATGGTTTACACTCATCTTAGTCTGAATGTCACCAGTGTTGCTATACTGCGCTGATATTTTTGAGGTATTGATGCTTCATTTTAGAGCTTTGATATCCAATTATTGTTTACAGTAATGTAAAATAAGGATTTTTCAGTCATTATATACTAATTATACTTTAATTACAGCTATGACCAAACATGGCTTTTAAAAGTTACATTAGAATGAATATCTACTCCAAACTAATTTAATATAACAAACAAACAAAAACAAACAATTCTAGCAGACTTATTTGATCTCTTAGAAATAATAATAATAATAATAATAATAATAATAATAATAATAATAATAATAATAATAATAGTAAATCCTATTTTACGGAACTAAGTTCCTTAGGGTTGATAACATGTGTGCTGCCCCTGTCAGTTTTCAATGCATGTGTCACCCAGCCAGCCATCAACCTGACTGCTGCACTGCTGGCCCAATCTCTTTCCAAGTCTCCCGAGTCCTTGTCTGCCTCCAAGTTTCCAGAGTTGTCATCTGCCTCCAAATCTAGGCCAACCCATTTCTCGAGGCAACAGACCATTTGTTATTGAAGGAATTTTTGTGGCCCTTGTCTTCAAGGTATTTGGCCCTCATTCATCCTCTCTTGTTCAGAACTGTAAGAGAATCTGGAATCTGCTTCTGAGGACATGGGTTCTGTTACAACTCTGACTGTTCCCTGTGTTTCCAAGGTCTGCCAGTGGGGTCACTAGACTCACTCTGGTACCTGACTACTGGTCTGAGGTCTATCAGAAGGGTCACCTGTGTGCTTCAGTGCTGCTGAGACAGGTGCTTTAGATTACCTAACTCGTTACCCTGAATTCTAGATAGCTGCACTCCTATGATATAAAGCAGCCCTTCCCAGCACTCAGGGATGATTCAGTATTGTTTATTTCTTGGTGTTAACTTCATGCTGTTTTAGGAATCTGATACCACAGATCCAAGCCTGCCTATCCTTATCAACCATTACTTGTTATAGCCAGTCTCTGTGTGTACTTGCAATGCAACCACAGGTCCAAACCTGCCACCCTGCATTACCCAGTGAGCATTAATACTGGTTCCAGCATATCCCATGTATCTTCAGTTCAGTGGTTTATTTACCTATTTTCCTTGTCGAACATTATTGTTTTGGTACTTGTTTATCTTTGCGGCCCCCGCTACGTAATTTACGTATCCCCGCTACGTAAGTTACGTACATTATATTTTTTTTTCCAATTCTCTCTCTCTCTGGGGGCACGGCAACTGTGGGCGGCGGCGGTGGTGGGAGCCGGCTTCTGGAGACCGGACATGAAACGGCAGGGACAGGGGTTAGGTGGTGGTGGTGACGACGACACTGCCGGTGGGTGGCTGGCTGTGCGTGCGTGCATGGGTGACACTAATGCAGCAATGTCTGTGATCGGACATGTTGCTGTATCGGGGACGGACGGACGGAGATGATGTTCAGTGGCGGCGGGAGCCTCTGGAGACCGGACATGACACGGTGGGGACATTGGGGACACGAAGGGGGAGACGGACTGGGGAGGGGGGGACGGACAGAGAGACACCCTCCTCCTTTCTTCTTCTCCTCCTCCTCCTTATTCTTCTTCTTCTTATTATTATTATTGTTTACATAGGCCACCGCTGGGGGACACACACAGCTGCACCGGAGCGCGCGCGCCCTCTGCTGAAGAAAAAAATACGGAAGTAGCGTAACCAGATACCAAGATCTCAGTGTTTTGTTTACTGGCAATGGCCTTACATATACTATGCAACAACATAGCGGTCAATGAGACCTAGACTGCAGAATTTCCTTTTAAGTTCCTTTGTGTATGCACTCCAGTTAAAGTCCACCACTATATCTGCTCCTCTTTAATGACATTGTGAAAAACAAAAGATAAATAAAAATTGCAGCAGTATAATAGTCACAAATCAATCTATTAACCTTTTCAAACACTCCTGCGGATATTAACCTTTTGCTAAATGGCGTTGGATGGGGAAACCATTAAACACCAAAATAATGATTTTAAAATTAAATTATACCTGAAGTGTAGGCTGAGCATAGCTATCTTGACTGGGATACAAATGTGTAACGCAATTAAACTTCAATTATGTTGACAGTGTAGGAGACGTAATAAAATCCCATTTGCAAATTTTAAAATATGTATAATGAACAGTCATAAAAATAATGGAACACAAATCATCCTTTCACAAGCACACTGTACGTGATGAAACCTTCATAACATGCTTTGTAGGCAAATGTTTCCATGTATTCTTACATTATAGAAGTCTAATTGTAAATGAACTTATAAGGTGGTTTATAACATAAAATAGATTGGTTCCGGTAGCCTTGGTGACAATGACAAATTAAACAATGATGCAGTCGAGACAATAACCAATAGATAGCTGCACTAAACCAAGTAAATGCAGAAGGATACTTCAGGCTGTAAAGAGAGGTATTCAAAGTCTGTTAGAAAAAAAAAAAAAAAAGTTAATGCAATAGCTTTACATAGTAGACTGTTTTTATATTTGAGGTAAAGTTTTTATTTGAGGTGTATTTTGAGACCAACATGTTTATGATTATTAGTTGCTTAATTAATGTGTTTTATACGCATTGTTCCAAGTATACAAGTGAGAACAAGTTCACCCAGAACCAGTGCTGAAGTGTTCACCGCCACCCCTGCTAACTGTAAATTTGCATCCTCTTGTTTAATTTAACTTTTAACAGCAGTGACCATGCTACATTACAGTATCAATGTGAGAATAATGAAATACAGGACACAATCTTGTAACAACAATAAAACAAATCAAATCCTAGTCACTACTATACAATGGAGACAGCACCATAGTCTCCACTACACAATTCCCACTAGATCCAAGTACCTGCCGTGCAATACAGACTTCATCTTAGTTACCACTATACAATATAGACTGCATCCTTGTGACCACCATACAATATACACTGCATCCTAGAAACTGCCACACAATACTTAACTTAATGACAGCTGTACCATTATCCTAATGACAGCTATACAATAAAGACCGCATTCTAGAGACCACTGTATAATACAGATTGCATCCTTCTTACCTCTTTACAAAATACTCAACATTCTTGTAACCACAATATTGTCAAAAAAGACCTCCTTGCGAGTGTCATAAAATATAGAAAACATATTTGTAACCACAATACAAAACAAAAACGCAGCCTTGTGAGCACTTATTCAGTGATATTTCCCGAAACCAGCACACTGCACTAAGTCTGAGCTGAGTATATATATAT
>WWET01008787.1:9469-19769 GCA_011038615.1 Limnodynastes dumerilii
AATATAGGGGTGCAGCCAAGGACCAAAGTGACCACAATGTAAATACAAGGAACAAGAGAGGTCCGGCGCTCCAAACATACATTAAATAACACTATGTGTCTGCACATAAATAAAAAGGAGGTTTAGGTCACAATATAGCTATATTGGGTTATCTCACCTGCCCAGCGTCAAGGCACCTCCTGTAGGTGAGTCCCTATCCATTTGCTATATGTGTACACAGGAGGTCTCTGTTAAGACACTACCTGCATTTGAATAGCCTGCAGCGGCCATGTTTGGGGAGTGGTCAGACTCCCAAATAAAACTAAACAGTAGCAAGAAAAATGGCTGCGCTTCTATCCAACAAATTAAATATGTGCAAGTTTATATATAAATATAGGGGTGCAGCCAAGGACCAAAGTAACCACTATGTAAATACAAGGAACAAAAGAGGTCCAAACATACATTAAACAACATGACTCTGACTGCTTCTGTGCAGTAGTCAGAAGCAGAACTGCTCTCCTCAAAATCCCCCCCCCCAAAAAAAACTGTAAATCTCTGCAAAAAAAAATAAAAAAAAGCGGGACATCTTCTGGTCATGGGACTGTTTATAACCCTCTGTCATCAAACACGAACCTGTGAAATAGCAGCTCCACCAATTTGTAAGTGACAGCAATTTCAATCCATGATAGTGCTGAATCTGCAGTTAACTACCGGATATGATAGTATATCATGTCTGTATTGAAGGTTTACAATTAAAAGTATTTGTAGAGAGAAAAGCTATAAAAGGCCACTTTAAATAATTTCACCGGTCATAATTTACAATTTCTAAACTACCCAGTCTCAACAGTAATGGTATAGAAGCAGAGTACGTATTATTACAACACTGAAAAGAAAGAAACATAGCCACTTGTGGAGAATGTTAGCCTATGCTTGAGATGTGCAGTGTCTAAGCGTTCTTTGTATTTTGAAATGAGAACCCACCCTTGGAATATGGCCGTGAAATGGATGTGGGGATGTGCTGTAGTTTGCAGCTGTGTCATTATCATTCCAGCACCAGGTGGTGTGTTTATTGTACATAATAGGAAGAAAAAACACATTGATAAAAGAATGAAAAAAGGGAGGGAAATTAAAACAGAATTTGTAAGTTTAAAGCAGGGGGAGTGATGGCATATACCAAATCTATGCCATGATCCATATACCTCTTAGTATAGAGTGCTGCAGGTTAACAAAGCCTGCCTTATTATGCCTTAAGATAATACTGCATCTTTCATGAATATAAAGAGTAGTAGGGTGTTTGCCTATATGTAAAATCCAGGCTATACACTAGTCAGATTATTGGTCCTAGAAAACCAATTTAACTTTAATTACAAAGAAATACATACCCCTCTTTTACATGTTATATATAGAGAAAAATAACCTATGTTAAAGAGAACAGCAGACATATAGTAAATATATAATTTATAACTTCAGAATCTTGGAGGAGTGTAACTAATATTGGACTAAGCTATTTACAGTTTGAACTGGAATTTAAACATATAAGACTAGAGATATTAGGTACAGTTTGATATCTACCTACGTTTCCTCAGATAAAGTAAAATACCCAACCAAGTAATAAAATTGTAATAAAATATATATAGCTCAGCCAATTGCTCTAATTCAAGATCTTTTCTATTCTGTGTGCATATATGTAGAGAACTGCACTAGCTAGCAAGAGATTGCAAGTTTAAGCCCTGGCACTAGTGCTGGTATTGCACAAATTGTTAGTAGGAGCAAGGAACGAACCAAACGATGATGCCTAGTCAGCTGCAGACTCTCCGTCTTTGTAGGCAGAGAAAAATCATCATAAGCTGGCTCTGTGAGACTAATCAACAATATTGCTCTGATGTGACCCAAAAACTAAGAACACATTATCATACATACAATAAGATCACCCTATAAATGTTTTCTTGAATGATGTTTCAAGAGAAGGTTCAATATCGTTCATATATACCATACATTATTTCTTGTGATTTTACGAATTGCGGACCACTTTGTGTGCAAGTGGGGTGTCTGGAGGGAGGGCGCATAGACACTCCAGATGTTACGTATGATTTCCGCATGTTAACACATATCGTACAGAACGGAGTTCCGTGCGATAGCATTTAAGTAAAAAGAGGCAGTTCTTCCCCTCCACCCGCCAAATTGAGCGGGGGGAAGGGGAATTTAAATTTTATAGTCTGGGTCGGGTATGGTAGTTGCTTGCAAATCAGCGGTCGTATGGACCTCTAATCAACATGTCTGTGATAAGGCTGCCTTATGGCAGCATATTTGCCATAATGTAAGCACAAGAGTGGGGAGTGACAGGGGGACCCCCACACATACGGAAAGCATGCAGGAGTCTGGATACGGTCCTACATGATGAAATGATCAGAAGGAAATTCTGTCTACGTACATACTATACAGATTATCTCTGATCCCAAACCAAAAAATATGAACAAAATCAATGTACTGCATAAGCACAGCCAGTATCAGCACAAGTGTTTCAATAAAAGTAAGCTGCCTTCATAGAGTAGGACATTATATACACACACACAATAGAAAAGAATTGTAAATAACATCACAGAAAGGTATGTTACAGGTACACTGGTCAGTTACTTACAGGTCAGAAACATTCAATATTACAATAGGTATAGATGTTCTTCCTTTGTCCTACCTGGGACCCTCCTAAATGTGTATGCGTCCAACTGAACTTTTGGCTCCTATCAAGCTGTGTACATAATAAAATATCCCTACCTTCATGTTTTCATCACTTGCCATGTCCAGATACACATACATTATCCATACATTGTACATTAATGTTCGCTCGTGGCAGCTCTCTGTAAGGTTTCACATACCATACAGTAGTGTCACATATTCCCCAATTAAGTGCCTCATATGCCAATGATGGCACTCCTATGGCTATTCAGTTTCCTACCTCCATCAATCCAGACCCTATTCCTTCAACTATCTAGCTTTTTAACTATCCCCCATTTATACAGATTTGGACATCGGCTGATACTAAAGTGTGTGCTGGCTTGTTGGGTAATAACTGTGGTTTACCTAAGAATACTGCACTAGGGCTAGCTGTGCCCAGCAGAGGGAGGGGAAGTGAACCAGGCATGCCGCCATCTAGCCTGCGAGTTAAAGGCTTGTGTTGGGTCAGGAAAATCAGGGGGTCCTGTGCTGCTTATTCCCATCTCCTTTTCATTTCACAACATCAAATCTAAAGTGCTAGTTACATAGTTGATGAGGTTGAAATAAGACAACAGTCCATCAAGTTCAACCTATTTTGGATCTCCTGCGATCCCTATCTATATATTTGAAGTTAATCCATATGAATCAACCTCCAAACTGTTGCAATCATAATAAATAAATACATTTCTCCCTGGCTCCACTACTGTCCTTTATTTAAATTAGCATTCCTGATAACCCTGGATGTCCTTTTCTGCAAAAAATGTATCTAATCCTTTCTTAAACATATCAAGTGAAACTGTGATGCACAGTTGATAAGGGCTACAGGTTCTTGTAAGATGATATGGGTAAGTATCCTTTTACAGTGATTTGTGGTTCAGTGAAGCAGAGTGTGGAAATAATTCGACCCCAGGACAACTGTTTTGAGTTTAAAGAATTTGGTTTACTCAAATTTACGTATTATGAATTTGCAGAAAACTTGCTTTAACGCTGTTATTACAGAAATGCGGATAGCAATATTTGGTAATACAGGACCGGATCCAGACCCCCGCGTGCTTTCCGTGCGCGCGAGGGTCTGAAATTACGCAAAACAGAGGGGAGTGCACACTCCCTGTCACTCCCCTCTGTCGTGCGGGCTTTATGGCAGCTTAGAACAGAGAAAGAGAACACACATTTAATACACCACCAATTGCATCAAAATCCGAATTTGTATGCAAAGGTTGTGAAGGTTTTAAGAGCGCACACCTAAGAAATTTCTCAGAGCCAGTTGCAGAATTTTAAAAGATCATGTATTTATTATAAAAGCTAGGTGAAATATAAAGCAAACATATATTTATTCACAAGTGTCTATAGACACATATTTATACAAAAAACCTACAATGTATCAAGTTCATATTATAAGCAAACAGTGTATAACGGGCTATTATTGCGAATCAGCACATACACATATATATATAGAATAGAAGGCTATTATCGCAGAAAAGCACATAAGCATATAATGAATACAATTTGAACAAGAAACAATTACAATTGCAGCAGGGAAAAGGCAGCCACTATGCTGAGTTAGCTAAAGTATCCAACGGGTACAAACATATATAGAATACAGGGCTGTCATTAGAGAGAGGCACATAGCATATAGTAAGTGTAATTGGAACAAACAACAATTGCAATACACAGCAGGGAAAAGGCAGCCACTAAGCTAAAGTATCCCCTCTCCTCGTGCACCAGAAGCTTCCATGCTGCCTCGTGCCACTGATCAAGCGTTCCTCAGTCAGCTCCATGTGCTGTCTCCACTGTCTTCCCTGTGCCTGCTGCACCAGCCTGAATAGCCCCTGTTTTGGGATATTACAATAGAACAGTTACACATAAATTATGGCAACATTTATCCCCAATTTTATAAATAACAATATGTAGTTCAACTAGATTATACCTTTTTTTAACTGCTAAATAGGAAATCCCAAATAAATAAGTACATATATTGCAATTCCCTTATAATTATTACTTTTCACTAAACTCTTGCTATACTCTGCACATTTTATTAACACAGTTTTCTCCCTCACTTGCTGCACAGCTAATTTAGCACACTGCCTCTGACTTTACCGACTACTCCATCATTACGCCAGCAGTTCTATGAAGCTTCAGCTTTCATCTCTTTCCCAAACTGCATCTGGCTCCGACCACTGTGGCTCTCAGTACCTCACTATATACGTCAGTACCATCCGAATTACTTGCAGGTAAGTCTCTCTGTACAGCCGTCACCTTCTGTTTCTCTGCTATCCCTTTAGCTTCTTTCTTTCAGTCTCTCTCTCTCCGGCTCCCTCTCTCACACGCTGTCACTTTCTATTGCCACCGATCACTGGCCTGTGTCTCACTCTCTCTCAGCTGGTTTGGCTTTCTCTGGCACTCTGCTCTCAGCTGCTCTGTACCTTGTTTCTACCTCTGCCTCACAGCTGCCTTGGCTCTCTTCAGCACCCTTTATAGCTCCTTCGATCTGACTTTCACCAAATAGACGACACCTTTTCTATGATCTTTATACTTTCACTTGACCAGTGTCTCCACGGCTTAAGTATTCACTCCAAAACAGCTTCGCTCCTATGCCACTTTCTCCTTCACTTCACTACTGCTTCCCCTCTGATCATCTCACACCAACTGTCCCTTCCAACTGAACTTTCTAGAAAAATCCCTCACAATTGACCGCATGCCACTACCAGCTGCCTAGCAACAGTTCAAACAACCCAGCAATCAAAAAATCCCACAAGCCATCCAATACTCTGCAACTTTATATGCACATCAATAGACATTTTGCAATTTCCTATACACATTAGTGGGCATCCTAACCAAAGGCACCACAAAAATGCCATCACAACCTTTTCTGGCAGTGAATTCCACATCCTGACTGTCCTTACTGTGAAGAACCCTTTCCTTTGCTGGTTGTGAAACATATTTTCCTCTAACCTTAGTGTACAGTCCTTGAGGTAAAAAGTTCCTTTGAAAGTTCTCTATATTGACCCATGATGTATTTGTATATAGTAATAATATCTCCTCTTAGACGCCTCTTTTCTAAAGCAAACATGTCTAAACTGGCTAGCCTTTCCTCATAGCTCAATGACTCCATACCCTTTATCAATTTTGTCGCCTTTCTCTGAACCATTTCTAGTTCCAAAATATCTTTTTTTATGGATTGGTGCCCAGAACTGAACTGCATATTCGAGATGAAGCCTTACCAATGATTTGACAATTATTGGCTCAAACATTGCTTAAGAAATATGGTCAGCAATGTGTTAGGTAGATTAGATTTAAGTATGGCTAGTTTCCAACATAATTAAACCCATTTTTAAGCTATAATTCTACTTATGTAAAGAAATACTTATTACATATGTTGGATTCCTGAGCTTATAGACCAATACCTTGTTCCTATAGAAAAAGTGTTTAAACAGACAACGCTTCCATCGTTTCCTTACAGAAATTTTAGGAATAATTTTTTTAAACTTATTTATACAGTAATCTATTGTTATTAAAGTACTGTGTGAATAATAGCATTATTATCCAAATTTCTTCTTAAACAAAGAATGACATTTACAAATGTAACACTTTCAACAATGTTCTTTTCACATCCAAATCAAAGGGAAAAAAAAAATTATAAGCGCTGTGAAAAAACCCCCCAAAAAAAACCATTTGTTTAGATACACAGATAGTAATAGTTTGACACTAAAAAAGTTTGACATAGAAGCCAGCCTAAAACGGGGAGGTATAAAAAAAAAACAAAAAAAATAAAAACAATTATTTAAACTCATTGGAAGAGACCAGTATAAAAAAAAATGAGAATACATTCAATTAGGTTGTGTCTTTTTTAACACTAGAATTACAATTTGGGTTTAAGTTCTCCATAATGATTTTAATATAATTATCATGGATGGACGGGTCCAACATGGAGGCACCCAGTCTTTTGAGAAAGGGCCAAGCCCGAAACGCGTCAAGGATCCTCTGAAAGCTGTGTCCAGGTGTCGCCATCCCCGAGTATCTGTGTCTTCTGACGGGCCTTCCATCGGTAAACGGACATCCATATTTACCCCCGCCAGAAAGACCCGTTCCGGGTATGGGACTTATGCTTGGTTTCACAGTTTTCATTTTCTGTATGGACCCTAGGGGACTATTTTGGTCATTTGTTCTAATAAATTGCATTTTAATTAATAGCATTTATATATGAATTTTTTAATCCTAATATTTATTAATACATTTACCCATTTGTTTTAAACCATTAGGTTTTTTCTATTCCATCTGATATATTGAATATAGATAATCTGTTGATTCTATTTTTATTATTAACTATTTATCTATTTATTTATTTATTTATTTTGCACCTTAAACATGTCCTGAGGAGGAAAACGCTAAGAGACTTTCACTTCAAGTTTTGGGTATCCATAGGAGATCAGAGACTTCTTCTTACATATGGATTCTCTTTCCATGGATATGTTACCATTCTGACAAGTTTTTGGGCCCACAGCCTCAGATCTGGTTCATATGTTTATATATGTATTGATTTTATTTAGGTTTATTTTGTCCCAGCGCTGTCTTTCCCACTTATCCTTTTGGTATTTCTGTAATATTTAGAGTTTTTAGGACACTCTTTTAGTGGTGTGAGCTGCGATAGGACTTTTTAGCGCTTTTAAAGGACCCCATTTTTCTTTTATTACCCATGCATCGGAGCTTGGTGCCAGACTCACATTGCCAGAGAACCGGAGACAAAGCAGGAGGCTCAAAAGGAGGCTGCCACTATTGAGAGCGGCACTTCCCTGAAGATGCAGTGCGGGCACGGCTACAGAGTGCTGCCGATAGGCTGCCTCATGCGGTAAGTCCTGCATTTCATGACAATAATCACTTAACTGCCCTACTTGGAACTTTATTCTTTTTGGAATTACCAAATATCAATAGATTTTTGGCAGCACTATATGATGAACTGGTAAGTAGGTTATGTTGGATCTGGATAGAGGTGGCTTAATTCCAAAGCTTTGCCACTTCCTTAGAAATATTTAAGCTTACACTGGCCTCTCTGAGAAAATAAAATCTAAAAATGATTTCTGGGAAAAAAAAAATGCTTGTAACAAAACAATTTTAGCAACAAAATGTATTTGTTAAAACAGATTAAAAAAATTAATTAACGCAATTTTTATTACAGTCTTCATACCCATTTTTTTCTTTATATTTATCTCAGTCTCAATATGCCACAAATAACTGACATACAGCCGCAAGCTACAGAGTAAGGCTGGGTACACACTTTGGCTTTTTTGAAAGATAATCTTTCCAATCACACATTCAAAAGATCGTTTCACCAGATATCTTATCAGTGTATGCTGTCCAAAGATGCTCAAAAATCTTTTGAAACGGTCTGAGACCTTTCAATTAGATTTTTTGGAGCTATCTTAATATGCCAAATCAACTATGGAAAGATATCTTTTGATTTTTGAAAATGTGTACTGTGTCTCTTAAGCAGGCCATACACTGGATTGATAATTAATCCCAGCAGGGGGTGTTCCGATAAATGCAACTATTTCCCAGAAGGAAAATGTCCTGTCAATGGCACTATACCCCTCTCCTACTGGGACCAATAATCCTAGCAGAAGAGGGAGGCACTTAAAGAATAGGGAGCCATTCAGTAAGCTTATTGGCTCCCTTAAATTAACAGATACTAGCGGTTCCATCTCCGCCACTCGTAAATTCACTCCGAAGCGTTGTTCTGGATCAGGCCCAATGTGAGGACACTCACAACCTATCTACCCACCTGCAAATATAACGATACATTCTACACCATACGAAGGAAAACCAAATAGAAATATAGTGAAGTTATATAGAGGGCTTAGGTGTAATAAAATATAAAAAAAATAAAAAATAAAAAAAAATATAAAAAATAAACAAATCAGTGAAAACTCAAAGAAAATAAAAATAGTGAAAAAATGTTCAACAAAATGTGATTCAATGTATAGTCACTTGATGATTGTCACTTAAATTTATGCTCACAGTTCTGATTTGTTAAAAAAAAATCCCACAGATGAAAAAAACTATGGAAACAGAATGTCTTCAAATAAAACCAGATGTTTCCAATTCTGAGTTCTTATCATCTCTGTGTCCACTTCTTTACACGGAGGAATTAATATTATGAGGAATTAATGTCTAATTCCAGAGAGTAAGTAATGCTTCCGATGTGTTCTCTAGATTGCACGTCTCCCGATCATATAAATAGAAAATGAGAAAAACTCCATGTGTGTGAAACCCATATTTTATTCAGTGTAAAAGAACTATACCACTCACTCACAAACAAATAATAAAAGTAAACAGACACCTAAAACTGAAAGCCAATGCAGTACCCCCGGAGGGATCTCCGTACTGGATCATGGCACTATATGATGCAGAAGACGTTATACCAGGACTTAGATTAATAGTGCAGCAGATGATGAAGAGCTCGACCACTAACCTGTTGAAGCCACCAACGCGTTTGACTTGTGACTTTATCAACGTAATGGGGGTAAAGAAAAGTATCCAGGTATATATAGATGCAATTTCCGTTGTCGCAGGTGTGTGGTTAATTAAAATTCCATATGATCGTAAAGACATCCAAAATACATTCAAAATATAAAAATAAAAAACACTTAAGACTCATCTTACTATGCATGTACAATATATACTTCACATCTATTTCAGATATTATCCACTATATATAGTTTACACAAAATCAAAACATAGGCACTAAAAACCTCATTATAAACACATTCAAAAATACATAGTAAGGGATGAAGACACACTATTCTCCCAATCGGGAGATACTAATGCAGTGGAGACCTTGTTTACTATCAAACAAATATTTATTTTCTTTAATTATAAAGGGGACATATAATAAACTTATAATGGGTCCTTAATAGGATTGTAAAGGGTGATATGTAACTGTGGTCTATGTATAGAAACAGATAATAATCCCTGCAATGAGTAACTGATGGAACTGAGCCTTATGTACACTTTTGTATATAGACCATCCATATCGTCTTCTATCGAAGCGTGTGAATTTCTTTGTATATCGGCTTATAAATAGAGACAAAATACAAAGACCGATCGGTATGATATCCTAGATTCTAAAACAGATCTGTATACTTAATGGATCACGTAAGTGGGAAATATCTTTTTACCTTAAATCACACTGACAAGGGTCTGTTATAGTGTTAATCAAATCATTAATTTTAAACTAATAATTAAACAATACAAGTACATAAGATAACTTTAACCTTACGTATATACAATCACTTCATGTGATGAGATCATTAACTTGTCTGGGAGGAGTGACTGTAAAAAAATATATCATGAAAGTTTACTGTTGTACTTTCAACATTTAATCTACAAAGGGCTGTTATTTTATTCTATTTTTCATATGGAAAAGGTGCTGAAATGTATCAAAGTTCATACCAATATAGATAAATATACTAAGGCATATAAAGGAACCATTAATTGTGAAAACTAACTCTATGGACCTCAGTGACAATAATATATTACTCGCACTTTGGTAGACATTTTTTGACCATTTGTTATTTTTTTTCTTTGAGTTTTCAAATTTTATTGATTATATATA
>WWET01008787.1:20563-33927 GCA_011038615.1 Limnodynastes dumerilii
AAGGGTTCTTCACAGTAAGGGCAGTCAGGATGTGGAGTCACTGCCAGGGAAGGGTTCTTCACAGTAAGGGCAGTCAGGATGTGGAGTCACTGCCAGGGAAGGGTTCTTCACAGTAAGGGCAGTCAGGATGTGGAGTCACTGCCAGGGAAGGGTTCTTCACAGTAAGGGCAGTCAGGATGTGGAGTCACTGCCAGGGAAGGGTTCTTCACAGTAAGGGCAGTCAGGATGTGGAGTCACTGCCAGGGAAGGGTTCTTCACAGTAAGGGCAGTCAGGATGTGGAGTCACTGCCAGGGAAGGGTTCTTCACAGTAAGGGCAGTCAGGATGTGGAGTCACTGCCAGGGAAGGGTTCTTCACAGTAAGGGCAGTCAGGATGTGGAGTCACTGCCAGGGAAGGGTTCTTCACAGTAAGGGCAGTCAGGATGTGGAGTCACTGCCAGGGAAGGGTTCTTCACAGTAAGGGCAGTCAGGATGTGGAGTCACTGCCAGGGAAGGGTTCTTCACAGTAAGGGCAGTCAGGATGTGGAGTCACTGCCAGGGAAGGGTTCTTCACAGTAAGGGCAGTCAGGATGTGGAGTCACTGCCAGGGAAGGGTTCTTCACAGTAAGGGCAGTCAGGATGTGGAGTCACTGCCAGGGAAGGGTTCTTCACAGTAAGGGCAGTCAGGATGTGGAGTCACTGCCAGGGAAGGGTTCTTCACAGTAAGGGCAGTCAGGATGTGGAGTCACTGCCAGGGAAGGGTTCTTCACAGTAAGGGCAGTCAGGATGTGGAGTCACTGCCAGGAAAGGGTTCTTCACAGTAAGGGCAGTCAGGATGTGGAATTCACTGCCAGAAAAGGTTGTGATGGCAGATTCACTGGATATGTTTAAGAAAGGATTAGATACATTTTTAGCAGAAAAGGACATTCAGGGTTACCAGGACCGCTGATTTAAATAAAGGACAGTAGTGGAGCCAGGGAGAAATGTATGTATTTATTTATTTTAGGATTGCAACAGTTTTGAGGTTGCTTTATATGGATTAACTTCAAATATAAAGATAGGGATCGCAGGAGATCCAAAATAGGTTGAACTTGATGGACTGTTGTCTTTTTTTTCAACCTCATCAACTATGTAACTATGCAAATAGCTAACACTGCAGAAAGATAAAATCAGCAAATCACACTTCAGTGAATAAGAAGCGTTTCCAGCAAAGTAAATCTTTAGATTTGCACAAAAAAAAGTCACAATTTATTACATAGAGACTGTCATCTTGCATTACATTAGAAATATATTTTATCGGAACCCTAGCAGTCAACACATTACAGTGTCCTTTTTCTGAACTACAGACATAAGATTTCTCACTTCCTGTGACTGTATTGCAGATAAACATTTAATAGTTATTTAGGGTAAGATGAATGTTATTGCTATAAAAATGCTGCATTGTGTTTAGCAAACTAATCTGAAAGCTTTGTTCCATTTTCTGGAAATTGCACAACTTCCATCTCCTGTAAGACTCTACTCTCCTGGGCTTTACATCTTCCCAAAAGGAGAGCACATATGTAACATGCTACCTCCTCTTCCTTGCAAAAGCAGCCTGCAAAGAGAATTGCAAGCACTTTTCCTTACCATAACGTGCGTTGTTTTCACAACCTGTGATTCTCCAGATGTAATGAAAGAGAATTGCAAACAAAATTGCAAAGAGAATTGCAAAAATCTGGTAATACAAACTGAAACTTATAGTTCTGTAACACAGTTTATTATGGTCTATACACCATTTCATAATATATCCAAGCATGTTGTATAACCAAACCAGGGTTTAATATAATAAATGTGGACTGGATGCAAAGTTTAGCTAGGCTAAACCATCTAGAATGCAGGAGGCAAATTTGATCTGTTGGGTCTCTTAATTCTGCCTTTCCTGTGTTTGCATAAACTTCAGTAATACCGTGTTCACATTACCACTGCCTAAAAAGCCGGCTTTTTAGGCAGTAGGCAGAATTTAGAAAATTTCAAAGTGGTGCGTTCAGACTGAGCTGAACGCACCGGCTTTTTTTATTTATTTATTAATTTTTTTAGAAGCCGGCAGCAGGGAAAATAGCCGGCTTTTTGGCTCAATGTGAACGCAAAAAGCCGGCTATTGAAAAAGCCGACAAAAACCCTTCTTTTTAGCCGGGTCTAAGACCCGGGGTTTGTGTTCAGGTTGCCAAAAAAAGCCGGGGTTTTCATGAAACGCGGCAATTTCATGAAAACCCTGGCTTTTAGGTGGTAATCTGAACGGGGTATTAGTGAGTACACTACTCAGCTAAGTAGTGTCTACAGCAAAATATCTGTAAGACATAAATTGCCTAATATAATCCAAACGTTCTACCATGTCAAAGAAGCTTTGTTCAATCCTTACTATATTATAATAAAAGATGTAATAGACATTGTTCTGTAAATATACCCAACTGTGGCACTATTTGTATGCACAAGAATGGATAGCCCTGCCAATACTATTAAATGTTTTGCTAGAATATTCCCTTTCTAATTCTGGGTACACACTGGAGGGTTTTCTGACTATTATTATGCAGATCAGATGACAATTTTCAGATAGCTCCTACATCTTACCAATGTGTACTGTCCCACAATGCTGCAGAATCTTCTAAAACTGCATCGCACTGTGGGCATTGTAACCGATACCCGATGTCTGCTTCCTTCTTCAGACTGTACTGTTAAGTACTGGACGATCCATCAGAGAATCGTTTTAGAGTGGACAGTAGAAAGATCAGTTATGATTAATGACAGCTACAATGTTGGATACCCACTCTAAATCAGACATTACTTTTATACACTATTCAGCAATGCAATATGTTTTTTGTTTCCTCCCATAAAAAAAAAAAAGTAAAGTAGTACAGTGCCTTGGGTAAAACAAAACTGGAACCGAGTATTGTGTGCGCAATATGTTTCTCTTTTACGTCAGAGGATCAACAGGTGAGCTTAAAACGTTAACTGGACTTCAACAAAATAGACATTTTACATTTGCATGGAGAACACATGCAAACACACTTCCAATTCGAATCTGAATGCATACAGCATATACAAAGTGGCATAAAGTAAAAGGCAAACCAATCGATCCCCGGATCCATCGAAGACTGAGCTCCAACCTATAAGTGTAAATTTTACCCCTACCCTTTCCCTAAATCTTACCCTAACCCTTCACCGCAGCCTGAGCCTTATACTCCATTCAACATAGCCTAACCCTCCAGTGTTCTCCCCAGGGCCTTTTAGTCGGGTGCTCCACCCGGCTATTTTAGCTTACCACCCGGCCAGACCTGACTAACACGCTGATTATGATCTCCAACCTTCATTCCCTGCTGTCCTCCATTGGGCTGTAAAGGCTTTCTGGCACTGCTGCACCACCGTTGCTTATCAGAAGCAGCAGAAAGTCTGTATATCCCATCAAAGGACGACCACTGTCCGCTGAGACTCATACAGTACCTGTAGTTTCCTTCAGTGTGATTGTGTCATTAGCATGACCTAAGGTCACATCAGCATCATTCACACACAAAGGAGTAAAGCCACTATATAAGAGGTTTTAAAAAGATAGGTTGGGGTCACTACGATAATGTCTGTATGGGATGGCCATAAGATCTAGTCTGTATTGTTCTGCAGTCTCTAGGATGTAGTGTAAATTGTATGGCGGTCACTAGGATGAAGTTAGTATCAGGGGTGGAAGTGAGGGGGTATATGCGGGTATGACATACAGTCACTTTTCCCATTGGTTTAATAAAAAAGCTATAAATCTCCATTCACTTTTGCTCTTCCAAATTTTTATACCGCCACTTCTAAATTTACACTTCGACCACTGGTTAGTATTGTATGTATGAGTAACTTGTATGAGTCACTTGGATGCAGTGGGAATTGTATAGCAGAGACTAGGAAGCGGTTTGTATTGTATAGTAGAGACTAGGATTTGCTCTCTTATATTGTTGTTACAAGAACGTGTTCGGTATTTTATAATGCTCACATGAATACTGTAATGTAGGGTAGTTACTGGTGTTAAATGTTAAATTCTTAAACAGGAGGGCACAAATTTATAGTTTGCAGGGGTGTGTTGAAATCCCCAGCACCGGCCCTGTCTTATTGCCTCCACCAGTAGATCACAACCAACAGAACAAATAGATACAAGAAAGGCAGATTCTGATGCTTCAAAAGCTTAGTTCCCAGTAGTGCAGCAGCAGCGAGGAGCTCTGCAGTGGGAACCGATGTTTGTAGCATTGTCAAGTATTATTTTTGCAAATATCACCCTGCCCCCACCCAGCTACTATTTAATACCACCCAGCTGCCAAAATTTTCTGGGGAGAACACTGCCCTCCCTTCCCCAGACCCTAACCCTAACACTAAAAGTGGGGTCTGCAGCAGGGTGCGACGGGTCCGGCAGCCTCCAAATAGGAATGGGTAAGTATGCTAATCAGCAAACTTAACTTACCCATACAAAAAAAAAAAATCTAAAATGGATGTTTTGATGAAATAGAAATATATGCTTGACCTATGTCTTATGTGGTTAAATTTATTAAAATTGTTGGCACCTATTAGGCAGCTAGTGTGTTTTAAACTAAAAAAAAAAAAAAAAGTTAAAAAGCCCAAGCAACCCACGGATACCAATCAGATTATTTAGCCTTTTACATTAATTTGGCCATTTTAATGTGATATCTGAAAAGTGCCTTTTGTGCTGTAGATTTAGTAGTGTAATTAGCATAATCTTCTTACATGAATGCGTGCACGTGTGATAAAATTTTTAGTCCTGATGAGCATGCCAATTCACATGTACGCATTATACCAGAGCTCAAAAAAAACTTTAGTAGAATTTAAGTATTAAAACAAAAAAAATACATAATCACGTACAAAAACGGGTTATTTACATACCCCAATTTCCCATACTTCCCATTTCTACCCTAGCGTGCTAGCTGGGGCTGCAAGCTATCTACAGAGAAGGTACCATGTTCCCTGATCATCCGCCCGATGAAACAGTGGCAACCAGCATTGCACTTCTGTCCTAGTCATTTCAGTGGATTTGGGGTGACCAGCGGATAAACCAGCATTAATTTGAATCCATTCCCAATTTCTAGACATAGAAAGTGACGGCAGATAAGAGCCACATGGCCCATCTAGTCTGCCAATTTGTTTATTCAAAACTATACTGACCCTAGACCCTATTTACCCTCAATTTAGTTTACAATTTAGGATATCCTTATATTTATCCCAAGCATGTTTAAACTGTTCTACTGTATTGGCCTCAACCACCTCAGATGGGAGGCTATTCCACTTATCTATCGCCCTTTCAGTGAAGTAATTTTTCTGCACATTTCCTTTGAATCTACCACCCTCCAGTTTATATTCATGCCCCAGTGTTCTATTACACCTCTTCTTTTTAAAAATGCTACCCTCCTCTTGCCAGTCACAACCCTTGATGTATTTGAAAGCTGCTATCATGTCCCCCCTCTCCCTTCTCTGCTAGAGATGTTTAGTTCCTCTAGTCTTTTTTGGTATGATTTGTTACACAGGCCATGGACCATTTTAGTTGCTCTTCTTTGCACAGTCTCTAATCTCTTTCTGGAGATATGACCTCCAGAACTGAACACAGTATTCTAGGTGAGGTTGTACCAATGATTTATAAAGGGCCATCACTACTTCCCTTTTTCTGCTACTAATTCCTCTCCCTATGCGACCAAGCATCTGACTTGACAAATGCATCTGACTAGAGGCAATGACAAATTAACAGATATGACTTGTTTCATCACAACAAATCATAATTATGGAAGAGTACACACTCTTGGGATAAAGTTTCAAATGGTTGTGGATCATATGATCAGCCTGATAATTGCACAGAAGTGAACCTAAATTTAGGCCATGTATTAAATGACTGTCGTTTCTTTCAAGATTATTTGCACAACAAGTTGTGTGGTAGCTGCTGGTTTGAAAAAAGACCGTTAATCTGATTTTAGATTAACAATCTAAAATGAAAGAGGCAGGAGGAGCAGCACATAAGTCAAGGAGAGGAGATGTCTAGGACATCGGAGACAGACACAAAAACAGTGGTGTCAATTTCCTGTTTGACAATGTCAAGACCAAATTATCATTCACATCACTTTCAATCCCACTGAAAAATAGTTCTTATAACATAACATACATAATACAGGGACCATCACTCAATAGTCCATAAAGTGGTATGCCTGTGAGGCATAAATGGCTATCCAAACATATATAAAGGGCTAAGCAGAGAGGAAGGGAAAGAATATGATAAGGGGAGCCTGCTGCAGAGCGGAAAAGGTGAAAAAGTGAAGTGAGCGTAAGAGAAAGAAGAGAAGTAGAAAATTAGAAGGTTAGAATAATAGAATAAAACATTATAAAAATAAACATAAAATAAAATAAAAAAATTTAAAGAATAGAAGAATTGAAAAATGTAGAAATAGAGAATGAGGTAAAGAAAAGAAAAATTGAAAATGATGTGGTGAAGGATAAATTATGTACTGAAGATAAATGCAAATGAGAAAGAGGAAGGAGAATGTTGTGCGTGAGGAGAATGTAAGGCTGGAGATGGGAATGAGAGGTGTGGTGTGAAGCCCTTTATAGGTGATGACAATAGAGGTGTGGTGCTTAGCCCTTTATATGTGACCACAATAGGCTTGATACGTACTGGTTACCACAACAACCAGTCAAACAACGGTCTCCGGACAGCCCCGTACACATGGTTGCTGACGCGAATACACATCCTATCTGTTCACTGAAGGCACATCCCATTTGTTTACCGGTTACCATAGCTACCTGTGAAGCATGAGTCTCCATGCCAACAGCAGAACACGTGGCTTACCCTTAACCAATCAGACATCAGCTTTATACTCCGACTGGTGACTCAGACCAGACCACAGTGATGTTAAACCTGCTCCCGCCAAGACGCTGTTTATCCTGAAGAAGCCCCCACTTAGAGAGGTGAAACAAGCCGATTGGGAGAGCTCTCCAGCGACTTGGCCTCCCCAGGACCTGGTCCCGCTAGTGCTCTGCAGCTATACAAGCTTTCAACCGACTACGGCACACAGAAAACCACTGTCACGTGTCATTTATCCAGTAAAGAGAGAGATTCTGGAGTGCAAGGTGTGAGCCCACCTGACCATCATAGGCCACACAAGCCGAGCAAGGATACCCACAAATCGGCATCTAACAGGCAGCATCCCGGCTTCATTAATCTCCCTGACCACAAGCACTAAGGCACAGTCCCTTGGAACATTCAACATAAGACACTTTATTTAGAGCTACACCGCTAACAGAGACAGCGCTGTAATTTATCTGGTGCCAGCGCCTCTGAACATGCCTAAAGCACAAAAGCGCATTGTCATTACTGGGTCATTCCACATCAGATCACCCAAAAAAAAATAAAAAATGAAATGTCCACCAACCATCTCAGATTTTTCAGAAAATATTTTAGTTAAGAGAGGATGTCAAAAAGTCAATTTCTGACAAATATCTCAACAGTTTGATATTTAGCTTAATAAATATTGATTTTCAATTTATTAAATTATTTATTAATCACAGTTTATTTCAGGTACCATGGGTGTTTATTAAGGAATCACCACAGAAGTGGGACTCCTAAGGTAACTTTTCATCCCGAATCCAAAAATCTAAACCAAATTACTGTATCTGACTTTCGTTTCGAGTTACAGTGAAAATACAAGCTTTTGGAACAGAATTAAAAATGCTAGGTTAAATCAACGTTACAAATTCCAATTTATTTTAGGTGCTTAACAAAAGGTTTACATTACCACCACAAAAAAAAAAATCAGCATAGTAGTTTGTTTCATAGTGTAGAAAAAAAATCATGAAGTTGACATTTGATTACTGTTGTAACACATACATAAATTTACACAAGAAACCATTAAATTTAAAAACTATACTAAAAAAGTGAGCAATTCTCAGAAACTGATTGGAAGGTGATTCCCTTTCCAAACTGAAACTGAGAGAAACTGAGAGGGAGACAGTCAGAAAGATAGTCAATCATGGCAGCTGCTCCTCCAAATTGCACATTTGGTAATTTTAAATACTGACTTTCATATCACTATCTACTCAAAAACCACTGTATTACATAGCTGGAACCACTTTACAGGTGAAGAAAAAAAACTATTGATTCTGAGAACTGAAGGTAGCAACCAGTAATTCTGGAACCCCAGTCTGCTACCATCATGAAAAGCTACTGCTGTTAAACTATGAAACATTTTAGAAAACATGCTGTAATCCTGGTTTTTGAGTAGATAGTGATATGGCAGTCAGTATTTAAAAGACTACCAAGGTCCAGATTTACTAAGCTGTGGATATTGAAAGATTGAGATTTTTCCCATAGCAACCAATCAGATTCTAGCTGACATTCTCTAGAATGCAATAGTTAAATAAGAACTAGAATCTGATTGGTTGCTATGAGCAAAATCTCCACTCTTTCAAAACCCACAGCTTAGTAGACCTGGACTCAAATGTGCACTTTGGAGGTGCAGCTGTCATGATTGACTATCTTTCTGTCTGTCTCCCTCTCACTTTCTGTGGCAGTTTCAGTTTGGAAAGGGAATCACCTTCCCATCGGTTTCTGTTAAGTTTCAGTGGGTTGCTCACTTTTTTAGTATAGTTTTTACATTTCATGGTTTCTTGGGTAAATTATGTATGTGTTACAACAGTAATTAAATGTCAACTTCATGATTTTTTTTCTTCACTATGAAACAGGGTACTATGCTGATTTTTTTTGTGGTGGTAATGTATACCTCTGTTAAGCACCTAAAATAAATTGGGATTTTTAACGTTGATTTAACCTAGCATTTTTAATTCTGTTCCAAAGGCTTGTATTTTTACTGTACCTCAAAACAGAAGTCAGATACAGTAATTTAGTTTGGATTTTTGGATTCGGGATAAAAAGTTACCTTAGGGGTCCCACTTCTGTGGGGATTCCTTAATAAACACCCTTGATACTTCAAATAAACTGGAATAAATAAGAAGCAATTAATATATAGTTTAATACATAAAAAAAATCTATATTTATTAAACTAGAGGTCAAACTGTTGAGATATTTTGCAGAAATTGTCTTTTTGACATCCTCTCTTAACTAAAATAATTTCGTAAAAATCTGAGATGGGTGGTGGACACCACTGGTTGAAGTGACGTGGAATGACCCTACTGGCAGCACTTCTCCCTCCTATCACCATTCGGGCCATATCAACGGACCAAAAAAGGACATAATTCAATCATTTACCCCACATTGGGCTGGATCCAGACTTAATTAAGGGCTTGAAATTAGTTACTCCTGGGCTAAACCATGTTGATTGCAGGGTAGTCATATTTCATCTGTTGTATAGTACAGCGGACTTGGACTATACTATAGTCCCGGACATTAATAGGTGCACCTACATTGTTCATTGACACCTTTGTTTTTTTGTTTTATTTTTACTTTTGTGTGTGTGCTATCATCAATACATTTTGATTATAATTTATCACTTCTCATCTTTTCACCCTGGTGGTCAGCGCTAGGTACTCAATTTTTGATACTTTTTTCCTCACAGCCTGTCCCCAAGACCCCCTTCCCGCAGCCTGACCCCAAGACCTTGTATACTCACCTCTCCGGTGCTTTGGGTCTGCAGCAGACCCGGGTTTCGGAAACGAATGGGTAAGGGCTGCCAAAAATAAATTTGGCATATTTACCCATTCATTAGTAAAACATTCTAATTAGTGATATTTTCGAAAATTTAGATAGCTGAAATTGTGCTTTCGACTGTCAGTATTTCGTAAATATAATTTTCTTTGCGGAGAACGCGTACGAACGACAAATACACACGAACCATTGTTTGCATATTTTTGCTGAGATTTTAAAGTGCATTTTCTACACTTGCCATTTATCTCCAAAATGATACTAATTATATATTCTTCTATTTGATATCGTGCCTCCTTACAACCTTGCCCAGATGCCCCGAGTACCCCCTGACAGTGGTCTCAATACTGGTTGAGAACCCATGCTCAAAGCATTATCATAGAAGTAGTGTGGCTGTGAATGTTAGCTTTTTTTTTTTTACTTTGTGTAAGTACATAAAGTAAAAAAAAAAAACTAACATTCGGGAAGATTCCTACAAGGCAGCAAGTTAAATATTTTTTTTTTTATTAATAGGTATTCATATAGCACTCTTTGCCCCACTAAATTAACACACACAGGCTATGGTTAATATTATTCAGTAAACAACTGACCAGCTAGCATGTTTTTGTACATTGTGGGAGGAAACTAGAGCACCCAGAGGAAAAACATTTAAGAGTAAATACATAAAACAGAATAATGCAGAAGGGGGGAAAGAATAATAGTCATTGAAAATAAAACTCCAGTGTCATCAGTATAAAGATTGATTTTTGCATTATTTGAGATACTTTAAAATGTTAAAATGTTAAATTTAGCAAACATAGTTCTCCCTGAATTCTTTAAAAAATGCCAGAAATCATCAGAAAGGTGACCAACAAATGTTTTGTCATTTATAAATAGGCGCATCATTGATTTTATATAGTAACTATATATATACAAATTGCGCCTTCTGTATGAATCACAAACACAGAACTAGAGCAGAAAGCTTACTAAACGTGTCACTGATACAAATGCAGTAGTTTTACAAATTCAGTGTATAGAACCAACAAGTAATGCTTTAATAATTAAATATCATATAGTAATCTTATATTAGCTATGACCAGTCTGGTATTATAAAAGCAAACAGACTGGTCATTACAGATTGCAGACTTTCAGGTGAATGAATCGTGCATTGAGTACCAGTGGTAAAAGGATCAGGTCTGCATTATATTAGATAAAAAGAAGAAACTGACAAAATGTAGGAAGTACCATTTGGATCTGCCTATTTCCTTGCTCACATACTAAAACTAGAAACTTTTTTTCTCACATTATAGATTGATATTCTTTAACCCATATGAGAGCTGCACGGTTGACCATTAAAGTACACACGCACACACACTTCCTTAGTGTAACCAAGCAAAAGTGGCACCTGACCTTTCTGATTACTCAGAAACGTACACCTATAAATATAGAAACACAGGCAGACACTTCCAGGGCGGTTGTCTCTCTGGAGGAGCCAGACAGTCACTGGCTTTGCAAGATTAATGCCTTGAAAAACAAGTACATTAATGTCAAACGATACATTACAGAGACAATATATACACTTTCCCCCACATTTATATACAACTGAAGATGAGGAATCAATTCATTGGGGTTTACTGCATAATAGGTATACCCCCCCCCCAAAAAAAAAAAAGTTCTCGTGGTTGCCATTTTCAACTACAGAAATAAAACAAGCTATAAATACGTTGTGATCAATTAAGAAAATTAACTGAATATTTTATACTTGCGTATTAATTGCAACTGTATAGGATTAAAATCTGAGTGGTCAAAAGATATAATTCATGCAAGTTTAGTATTCCATTGTCTGCAAACTAGCATTTTGACAGAAGAATTCAATGAGCAAAGCACAAAATGCAGGCCAGCAGATGCTGAATAGTATTTCTATATTTAAATAGAATATTTATTAAATTTCATTATAGCAAGAATTGTATGTATTCTACATTTATAAAACCTGGGGCAAATATTTTTAATGTAGCATTGAAAGCATTTTATATTTACATTGTCAATTGGGTATTTTTTATCCTCAATTCTGTAAAAGTCTTATAAAAGCATAACATAACATTTTCATAAAATATACTCTAGTTTATCATTTTTTAGGCTTTAATTCAAAATCAAATGCAAAATCTATAAACTATAGCCAACATAACTATGCAAGTATCAAATGCACAGTATAAGTAAGGACAAGGGAAGCAGGGGTGACTGTTATCAAACGTTTGGATACAAAACTGATTGGTAGGAGGTGGGGTATTATTACCTGTAATTTAGCTGATCCATCAACCATCCCCCTGAGAGATACAGCAGAGCCTACAAATCATTTTTCCGTCCCTGCCACCAGGGAAAATTCACTATTTAATCGACAATCTCATGTAATTCTTAAGCAACCTTAACTATAGTCACACCCCAAAAAAACGTAAATCCCCATTCTTCAAACCTGTATCGTATCAGTGGGTAAATACTAACAAAATATACCAATGTACCAAAGCTCTGCTCCCTAATCTCACAATCAATCCGCAGAAGGGAGGGATATGAAGGAGAAGGGGTGGGGAGTCTGGCATATATCTCCAGGATTACTGAACTATGGGGTCAATCAAATGCAATTGGACAGCAAATAAAGTATTCTTTTAAGATTGTAAAAAATAATATTATTAATAATAAAATTAAGACTCACTGATATAAGTGTGGTGAAACTTACCAGAATCGAAGTGGGAGCTAAATGCAAAGCTGGGGCGGTAAAATGAAGTAAGAAGCAAAGCCAAAATCCAACCCATTTAACGGCATGTAGAAAGAGGGTATAGACAGAATTACAGGCAAGCTTCTCTGCAATGGGGAGCTCTGCAGCAGCTGGTTCTTGCTTATCTTTTTCCTAAGGTCCTTCCTGAACTCCCCCGCCCTGCTCCGCTCTTTCTTTACAATCTACAGTAAACAGAGGCGCCTACTAGACTAAACGACTCAAAACTACGTTGCATATACAAGGTACATTTAATAAAATAGAAATGTTGCACAAAGATGCAAGGTTCACGCTATCTGTTCATTAATATGTGATCTTTGTTTTCCCCACTGGCTTATCCCTGATTCTTACACTCTGTCGCACACACACACATACACCTACCTATTTCCTCCCATTGATATCCTAAACACAGCGCCCTCTGCTGACAATGTTATGCCATGCACGCTGACTTAAACCTGCTTTAATGTCGATTGTCTTTACATCTGCAAAAAAAAAACCCGCTCAAGAATGATATAAGGTAAAAATCAAGAAGACGTTTTAAAGCAAACATATAAATGATATTTTTACTGAGAAAGCAATGTTTCGACTGAGAGAAAACAGGACTGCTATTTTAAGTCAGGGTAGCCGACTTTTTATATATTTTGCACCGGGAGATCAAGGAGGAAAGCATAGCTGCTTGCAAGGGGGCGGGACTTAATACTACAATTTATTCAAATTGCACCAGAATTCCTGCTCCAACCCTATACAATCACACTGTGGTGAACCTTAGTCTCTAAACATATTTAATATATCGGGATTCATAGAGGTTATTACCTTATACCATTGTTCAACTTAGTTTATTACGCTATATGGCGTTTTCCTTTTTTGTACCCCAACTTTTCACTTTGAGTACTTTTCACCTGAACATACGAAGAAGTCTTCTGGTGTTCAAAAGTATTAACACTAAGAACACTGCTGTGGCGCTCTGATCCATCACTGTCTT
>WWET01008788.1:2666-13394 GCA_011038615.1 Limnodynastes dumerilii
ACTAAGGGGCTGCAGAGACATGATGGGGAATACTGGGGGGCTGGAGATACATTATGGGAATACTGGGGGGACATGGAGGGGCTACTGGGAGACTTGAAACACATGATGGGGATACTGGAGGATGCTGGAAGACATGATGGGGTTATTGAGGAGGGAGGCCTGAGACACATGATAGGGATACTGGGGGGCTGCAGAGACATGAAGGGGATACTGAGGGGCTGCAGAGACATGATGGGGAAATTTGGCGGCTGCAGAGACATGATGGAGAATACTGGAAGGCTGGAGACACATGATGGGAATATTGGGAGACTGGAGACACATAAGGGAGAGTACATGCAAGGGAGAGAGATTGGATGAATATATACACTGTACACACACACACACACAAACTAAGTGGATAACTAAGTGCTTACAAGGCTGTGCTTCTATTGTATTATGGTTACAAATGTTTTCTGTTTTTGAGGCCTTTTTTAACTGCATTGTGGTTACAAGAATGTTGAATTTATTGTACACTGGTTGGAAGGATGCAGTCTGTATTGTATGTTGGCCTACATGGTATACTGGTTACGAGGATAAGGGGGTAGATCCAGAACTCCGCTTGCAGTACGTTTACTCGCGTAGCGTATTTACGCATGCATAACTTCTATGTCCCCTTGGCACACCCCTTGAATGTATGTATTTTGTCCAAGATCCGCTTTCCAAACCCTACCTTCACCCACCCTATGTGACGTCATTGGTGACGTCACATAGGGGCAGGGCGCGGCAAACATAATTTAACAGAAGAATTTCCCTGTGCATTGACCGTCTACTGAATAGCTCTGAGCAGCAAGTATCGGTGGTAGTATACCGCTAATACTTGCTGCTACAGAGCTAGGTAAGTGTCAGCGGGCCCCCATCAGATCCGGGCCCAGGACAATAGTCCCAGCTGTCCCCTCCTGATGGCAGCCCTGGATGAAACACTGAGGGTGACAGTAAGAATTCCTAAGTACTGTAGGGTGATGACTCTGGATTCAGAACCTGGTGCTGTAGCCTGATGGTAGTGGTGGAGAATGTTGAAGGATGCCCCTCCTCGGCAGCAGTTAACCTCTCCAACACATTGTACATGTGCTCCTGGCTATTAGCTAAGACTATTAGCTACGTGTTCAAACACAGAGTGCATTGTGCAATCATACTCATCTTGATGGTTAAAGTGGTCTTGTAGCATGTCCCGTACACTAGCAAACAGATCGTGACTGTTAATTATAAGTTGCCGTGCTTCCTATTTAGGTGCAAAAAAAGAAGCATAATACAGACTGTCCGTCAGAATGAGGAAAATCCTGAGGTGTTCAGCAGTGGTCCTTGACATCAGTGCACTCATCTGATAAGTCTTCTTTAATTGCAGCATATGTAAGACAGTGTTTAAGGTAACAATATGTAAACAAATAAGAGCGCTGGTTCAAATCAATATCGAATTTATTATATAAAAAATGTCCACTATAGTGGTATGATAAAAAATAATAGTATAAAATTAGAATAGACAAGTGCTCTCTACAATACAATTGCAACAAATTACATTCAGGACAATAGTATCTAACTAGTACCAATATGTGGCACCGTAGATTTAAATATATAGAGAGATCGATCATGTGAGATTCACTCATTCAATAAAGGGGTTAGCCTTAGGTGATCCGGTTTATCTGTGCAATTACTTTTCTTCCATATATCAGGTTTAAATATGAGGCAAAGTAGATTGAAGATTAATGGTTTGCTTGATTGGAATATCAGTCCGTATGCTTTTTCCGCTTAGAAGCCGCCAAGGCACAATAACAGGAAACTAGCAAACAGTATGATGATAGAGCTAGCGGATCAGATACATTATAATGAAAAGTTTGTGGTTGTGAAGTATAGGTTTTGTGTTTTCTCTGGAGATTTTTTACTCACACTTAGATGGTCTCCCAGGTTAAATGGCAGTGATTGTACTCACGGACCCTGGAGATGTTGATACCAGTGGCTGTAAGGTGGTCTGTGTAAAATGCCAAGTGTGGCTAATGGCCCAATATCACTGTAAGATTCGTTGTCCTGGGGGTTCTAGTCTCTGTGTCTCATGCAAACTGAGCCGCTTTGGAAGTTCCACACTCGTGGTTGTAATATCACAGCTGTGCTGGAGATGATGTTTGTAATCGAGCGTGAGCAATATGCTCAAACGCTCTAGGAAGCCGTACACCTGACACTGACTGTGTATATGGATAAATGTCATGATGCAAAAAAATAGTCAGTATAAATGACCATTAAATAGAAAGTCACTTCTCAGAAACAAATTAGTCTTAAAATACTGTGACAGGTAGAGAGCTCTGTCTTTCAAGTAATTAGGATCCCTTGACGCGTTTCTCCCAGTAGTGGATTTTATCAAAGAGTGAATAGTAATCGGAGCTCCGGGTTTTTAAAGACTGGAATCTTGGGACGTCAGCCAATTAAGACTGCAGGTATGTTTAAAGCTCCAGTTAGAATTATTTTCTGAAGCCGGACAGAAATGACAATTTCAACTTTTAAATTTCACGTTAAATAGTAGCAGTAAATTCACATTAGTAAATAGCGACATGATTAGATATATCAGTCATAGTATACATGTTAAGAACAACATAGTGGGCAACATGATTGAATATGTCGCAATTACAATATACATAATAAAATATATAACGTAGTAAGATATATTACTCTAATCTGTATAGCAATTATTACTCAAAATATGGAGGGGGGAGGGGAAGAAAGGGGGAAAAAGGGAAAAGAGAAAAAAAAATATATATAATACTAATTGTATGATCACAATGACCAGGCATAGACATTGTATAGATTTCTAATAATAAACGATAGTAATTACAATAGATAATAAATGTAATGATGGTAAATTAATATAATACCATTATACAACAGTAATGAAGCAAATAAAAATAAAAATAAATAAAAATAAAAATAAAATATTAGGAATAGAAATATTAAAAAATATGAAATTACTTAAATAAAATTTCTTTCCCATAAATATATGTTTTCATTATTGTTACTTGGTTTTTTCCTTCATTTCATTTGTTATTTCTTTATTTTACTATATATATTCTTTCAATTAATAAGGAGGACCTCCACACAGATCTCCTTCAAGATATTTATTTTGCATATTACATATTAAAGATAGTTTAAATGAGGAATAGATATTATTTAGAATAATAAACGAATTCCATATTTTAAATAAACTCTTTCCAATATATAGGTCTGAAATAATGTAGTACACGGATTATAAAATAGAAAACAACCTTCATTATATACTTCACTATTGTGTACATAGAGGATGCACAGATGGAAATAAGAGATGATATTGATCACGGCATCCTAGAATGGACGTATAGATCATAACAACAGTAATAATAATAACAATAGTGATGATAATAACACCAGAATTATGAAAAAATAATCAATAATAATCAATAGATAATAACACAATATAATACAGTCCATACTACAATAACTATTATGGCGATAAATAATTAAAAAAATGATTAAGTTCTATATTCTCGTTGAGGCCCCCCAGGGCCAACGCATTAAGGAGATAGATCCAGAAGGCCTCTCTTTTGGCCAACTGTGTAAACCGATCACCTCCGCGTGGAGTTTTATCAATTTGTTCAATTCCTTTTATAGTGAGCATTTGTATGTCGCCATTATGTTTCAAATGTACATGTTTGGACAAGGAATGTGACTGATTTCCTTTCAGTACATTGGACCTGATTCACACTTAAGAATCTTCTTAAAATAAGAACTTAAAGTCACTCCTGGGCTAAACCATGTTGATTGCAGGGGAGTCATATTTCATCTGTTGCAAACAGTATTAGAGTGGAGAGGTGATATTTCCCAGCCCAAGTCTAAATAACAGTGTAATAGTAAAGCTGGTCAGTATCTCTGTGCAGTAAGCAATTCAAAGATATATCCCTGCATGCAAAGAATACAATTAAATTAATTCCCCCTGCAATCAACATGGTTTTGCCCAGGAGTGACTTTAAGTTCTTATTTTAAGAAGATTCTTAAGTTTGAATCAGGTCCTTTACGTCTATGTTCCATAAATCTCACATTCATAGACCTAGTTGTCCTGCCTATGTAAATGGACCCACATTTACATGAAATAAGATATACAATATGGGCCTGATTCAGAGGCTGAAAATAAGAACTTCAAGTTACACCTGGGAAAAACCATGTTGATTTCAAGGGGAGTCAAGTTAATTTTATTCTATGCATGCAGGGAGAATGCTTTGCTTTTACTTATTGCACAAAGATACCTGATCAGCTTCACCTTTAAACTGCTAATTAGACTTGAGCTGGGAAACATTACCTTTTAACTATAATACTGTTGCAACAAATGAAATTTGACTCCCCTGAAATCAACATGGTTTAGCCCAGTTGTAACTTTAAGTTCTTATTTTCAATCTCTGAATCAGGGCCTATATGTGCTATTACAGTTAATAAATGTATTTAATTTTAAAACAATCCTTCCCATTAGCTGATGAGAATGTATCTTGATTTTTAGCCATATGTTTACAGGTGTTACAATTAGTTCTTCCACACCGAAAAGAGCCCGATGGTTTGGGGGGAAGCCAAGACAGATGAGCATTAATATTAGTAAGTAATTGTTTCAAATGACTGTGAACTAGATGGTCTTTAATATGTCTAGCTTTTCTAAAAATGATGCATGGTTTATCTTTGATAGTTGTGTTGAGGGTTTGATCTAACTGTAGCAGTGGATAATTTTTATGGATGATTTTTTTGATAGATGAAGCACAAACATTATAATTGGTAATAAAGGGGGTATGATTTAATCCTAGGGGGTCTGAAGATTTAGCTGTTTTTTCTTCTTCTTTTTTGGATAATAGCAAATCCCTATCTTTATTTAATGCCAATTGAAAGGCCTTGTCAAATAATTCAGCAGGGTAATCCAGAGAGAGGAATTTTTTTTTTTAGATCTCTACTTTGTTCTATAAATTTATCCATACTTGAGCAGTTTCTTTTAAGAGCAGTTTCTTTTAAGACATTTTTTATATAATAAATTCGATATTGATTTGAACCAGAGCTCTTATTTGTTTACATATTTTTTCTATACATCGGAGGACTGACTTCCTCCCAAGAGCTGCGGCAATTTCAATATCGGTATAGAGATATATATTTCTTTTTAATAATAATATATCCGTTGCTAACTACCAAGCGCCTCTATTTCTGTGGGATTTAAATAATCCCTTTCTATGTTTTTTGTTTAAGGTAACAATCTACAGAACAGATGTAAAAAACATGTCTGAAGAATAAAGTAAAGAGAATAGTGAAGACTCTATAAATGCCCACAGGGTGTCAGAAAATATTAGCACACACTAAAATATTTTTTACCTTCCTGGTCTACAGATGTGTATTGTGATCTGCCTAAGAAAAGAATGTTGTTAAATATTAACAATTGGTTGCATTGAAAACACATTTTGAGACTTGCTAAAGGATTTTATTGTGTTCTTGCCTCTTCTATGAGGCTCCGGATCACTGTCAGACTGCTGGGGATGTCGCTATCCAAATACCCAAACTGATGGACCTCTTCTGATTCAAACCTCTCCACGGATGTTAAATCAAAATCCTCAGCGGGGTTCCCCACCTGTTCCATGAGCATGCTTTCTGGAGCTTCTGGAACACATATATACATACATACATACATACATATACACACCTGTAAAACACACACACACACACACACACACACACACACACACACACACACCTGTAAAAATAAGCATTTTATAGGCTGCTGTAAAACATGGTTGCCTACTTTTGGCAGCTTCCCTTCGGGAGATCCCGGAGAGAAGCTAGCGACGCATGCGGGGGGCGGTGCTTAATGACATGGTTTATGTAAATCGTGTCATTAGGCTCTGCCCCCTGGCTCATACTGCTCCGTTTTTATTTGAAATAGGGGTCGGGACGGGGCTTGATGCCGCAAATTGCGTCATCAAGTCCTTTCCTGTGCCTAGCAACACTAGTATACTAGTGTTGCTAGGCAGGGGGGCAGGACTTGAGGCCGTGGTTTCAGTGAAACCACGGGCCTCAAGTTATTTGCGGGAGATTTGCTGGCTCTCCCGGGATACCGTGAGTACTGCCCGAATTTCGGGAGTCTCCCGGACATTCCGGGAGAGTCGGCAACCCTGCTGTAAAAATACAATAAATAAGATAAAAAACTTCTCTCACATGCTCTCCTCTAAACCTCCGCAGTGCGTGGGCTGTCTAAACTCAGCTAATTGATGTGATGCAGGCACATGAAGGTCATGTGCCTGCATCATGCTTCAGTGTTATTTTGACTTGAGGGAGGAGGAGGCGCAGTGCACACTTAAAATCAGCAGAACTGAAAGTTATACAGACTTAGTCTGTATGGTTTATGGTTTTCAGTTATTAAGACATCCAGGGCCTCTATTTCTTCCGACACCTATACATGAGGGAACAGAGAAAGCAGCAGCAGCTTCCTTTGGATGGGGTCAATGGCAATAAGCTGATCACAGATGTCCTCTGAAATCTGTGACTTCGCTGCAGTCGGCACTGGTACTAGTGTGATATAATTTCTCCATCACCAGCTTGACCACCAATTCAACCGCAGCAGGGCCGTAACTAGGGGTGTGCGGACGCACATTGCGCAAATCTTAAGGGGGCACTAGTAAGTTAATATTTATGATTAAATTGACTTGAAATTTTGGGTCAGGGGGCACCATTTTTCCTTTTCACCCCTGGCGCTAAAATTTCTAGTTATGGCTCTGAACCTCAGAGTAGCTGAAGTTTGGCTGGCGATGCTTGGAGGTGGATGGGTGGCTGCAGCCTGGTGTCTCCCAATCAGACTCAGACATTTTAATGGTAAAACATATTAGGGTTGCCGACTCTCCTGGAATATCTGAGAGACTCATAGAATTTGAGCAGTTCTTCTGGTAAATTTAGTAACGCATATGAGCATGATACTAAAGTGCAACTACAACAACGTATTTTGGAATTTTTATGTAATTACATGCTATCCACATAAATGACGTATTTGCAGCGCAACTTTTGACCTAATTATGTTATTGAGTTCAATTGCAATTTTAATCACATTTGGAAGTATTTCGGAGATATGAACCAATGTCGATAAGGAGTACATACGTTACATTTATCATGTAGATAGGCAGTGCATTTTGCGTCCAAATTGCGTCCAAATCTGGATTCAGCCCAGTGTCTCCCTTTGACAATAGGGATGTTTGTAGCTTTTACACCTAATATATCCTTAAAAGGATTCTTGGCCTATGAGTGGGCTATAAATAAAAAAGTATTTTTATTGTGGTGGATTTAAGAGTGAATTATTGGATACATTTTTTATAATTAAAGAATAAAAATTTTCTTAATTGGTTTTGTTTGTTCTGACTATCTTCCCATTTTATTCCTTTTATTAAAATAAAAATTTTACACTTAATGAAAATTTTATTATTTTGTAAGTTATTATAAAGTAAGTTTGTAAGTAAGTTTTATATTAAATTATTTTTGTAAGTTAATATAAAGTAAGGTTGTAAGTAAGTTTTTTTTTTTTGTCTTTTTATTAAGGCTTTTTTATAGGCACTTACACCAGTCTTGAGTTTTGGCTGGATTTCAAGAGGAAGGACAGGGATACATGGTTGCTTCTGCACTACAACTCTCATTTTAATATAGTGGAACACAGGGCTGCAATAACTAATAACACTGATGGGGGGCCTGCAATAACTTATTACACTGATGGGGGGCTCCAATGACTAATTACACTGATGGGGGCCTGCAATAACTAATGGCACTGATGGGGGGCTGCAATAACTAATGACACTGATGTAGGGCTGCAATAACTAATTACACTAATGGGGGCCTGCAATAACTAATTACACTAATGGGGCTGCAATGACTAATTACACTGATGGGGGGCTGCAATAGCTAATTACAGGGATGGAGGGCCTTAAATAACTTATTACACTTGGGGGTGTTGAGTCAGTGTACCTCAAAAGTACCTAGTGCGGCAGTACGCAATTATACGCAAATATACCTGAAATTACCAACAGAGTCGAAGATGCAGTCCAACCCACAAAAGTGTGTTTTATCATAGCAAGGAAAGAGTTAACCAAAAGTGCAGGACTCCCTATACAGCAGCACGACCAGTCACTGGCAAGACGTATACAAAGTCATCTGGGGTCCAATGCCCAGCCAGAGTGCTTTTTAACAGTAAAGATCAAAAGGGTAACCGAACGCAGGTTGATAGGAGAGATCTCACGACCATCCTGGATCCTTAGCTCGTCATTGGTTCTCATTGTTCTTACTTCCTAGGTTCATCAGCATAATTGGGGTACACATATATCACATCAAAACTTATTAATGCCTATAACTTTAGATCTCTTTCTGCAATCATTTAGCAGAAAATATCATCTCTAGTACAACATCATATTCTACACTTGTCAGGATACAAGCAAATATCAGGGGTATCAATTAATATTAAACTATAGAGTGACCTCTGTTTGGCCAGGATCTGGTAATTCATGGAAATACCTTGAAGGTAGTGGGGCAGAATGAGCTAGAGCTCTGGTCAGTTTATGACCCTATCCTAAAAGTATCCGTATATTAGGGGGGTCATAAAAGCTAGATCTCTGAAGAAGTGTTTCTCCAGACTCAAACTGTCACAAAGGTGGGGGCTACTTGGAGAGGAGCAGTTTGGCCTTTAGAAAGTGTGTATGGATTTGTAACTTTGGTTCACTACATGGGACTTCCAAATGGAAGAGGTGACCCTGATCTCTGGTCTGTGCAGCCAAGACGGTTCTCGTGTGTAAGTCTTTCTGTGTTTTTACCTGTTTATTTTATAAGAAACTGTTCTGCATATTGTATGTCTATTTTGTTATTCTCTGTAACTAAGCATTGTGATTATTATCATATTAAATATCAATTAATAAGTTCATGTCTCTGTGTTCTTACCGATTCACGTGTCAGTCCAGCTCGGTTATTAAACGCTACTGATGGGTAACAGAAGAGGTCATTCTGGGTTGATGATAATTCTGGTAAAGCATAACTCTGTTTGATTTGGTTAAAGGAGAACTAAAGGCCTCCTGTGAATAGCCTTGGTGGTGGCAGTTCATTGGTAATAAGTCATATTTGGCTGGGAGAAGGGGCATTAGTCATTGTAGAACAGACCAGACGGCTGTTGTGATTAACCCCTTGAGTCCCAGATTAGTCACAAAAGCCTCAGGTGAGGTCAGGGTCATGAAACAACATAACAATCAATCTACGATCAGCGGCAATTAGCTCAATGAACCATCTGCGAATATAAAACACAGTTTTAATAAATAGGAACACGTACAGACATTAAACATGAACAAGTCCTGTATGAAAATATGTAAGTCAGTATGTTTATTAAAGTGTAAAATTGAATGTTAGAAAAGCCCTTGAAAACACGCACGCACACTCCTATGCACGCGCATTGTTACATATAAGTGCTTTCACGTTTTCCTGCATTTTTCCTTGGTACTTTGTTCTCATTCCTTGCAAAGATTAATTATTATTTTGAGATTAATAGCGATGTTTTTAATTCGGTTTCGACAGACCACCCTTCGATACACCACTCAATCTATCGCCCTAAACATTCTCTAATGTCGGATTATAAAATAAAACATCGTTAGTTAATTCTATGCTCTCCCTTTACATCTTATGATTCCCTGAACACATTTTACACTTAATACAATTATCATGATAAAACCCATTACTAGCGAGGGAGCTTCAGTAACTAATTACAATGATGGGGGGGGGGCTGCAAAAACTAATTACACTAATGGGGGGCTGCAATAATCAATTACACTGATGGAAGGCTGCAATAAATAATTACACTGATGGGGGGCCTGCAAAGACTAATTACAGGGATGGGGGCCTGCAATAACTGATCACACTGATGGGGCCCTGCAATAGCTATTTACACTGATAAGGGGCTGCAATAACTAATTACAATGATGGGGACTGCAATAACTAATCACACTGATGGGGGAGCTGCAATAATTAAATAAACTGATGGGGCCCTACAATAACTAATTATACTGATAAGGGGCTGCAATAACTAATTACAATGATGGGGGGCTGCAATAACTATTTACACTGATGAGGCTGAAATGACTAATTACAGGGATGGGGGGCCTGCAATAACTAATTACACTGATAAGGGGGCCTGCAATAATTAATTACTCTGATGGGGTAATTACTCTGATGGGGGGCTGCAATAACTAATCACTCTGTTGGGGGGCTGCAATAACTAATTACACTGATGGGGGGCTGCAATAACTAATTACATTGATGGGGTGCTGCAAAAAGTAATTACACTGATGGAGGGATGCAATAATTAATTACACTGATGGGGGGCCTGCAATAATTGATTACACTGATGGGGTGACCTGCAATGACTAATTACA
This sequence comes from Limnodynastes dumerilii, assembly GCA_011038615.1. Lineage (NCBI taxonomy): Eukaryota > Metazoa > Chordata > Amphibia > Anura > Limnodynastidae > Limnodynastes > Limnodynastes dumerilii. The sequence goes on from WWET01008788.1 coordinate 13,127, forward strand.
GGGATAGGGGGCTGCAATAACTGATTACACTGATGGGGGCCTGCAATAATTAATTACACGGATGGGGTGCTGCAATAAATGATTACGCTGATGTGGGGCTGCAATAACTATTTAAACTGGTGAGGGGCTGCAATAACTAATTACACTGGCGGGGGGCTGCAATAATTAATTATTACACTGATCCTGCAATAATTAATTACACGGATGGGGTGCTGCAATAAATGATTACGCTGATGTGGGGCTGCAATAACTATTTAAACTGAACTGG